>JACEFZ010014260.1:90000-217815 GCA_014155875.1 Cepaea nemoralis
ACGTGTTTCCCACAGACTGAGGGTAATCACTGTGAAATCTTGTTGCTTGTTAGACAATATATCTCAGCATGAAAACTTCAGCAAGTGAAAATGTTAAACTTTTATCGTGAAGAGCTCTATATTGCAAGAAGAATTGTCTCTTCTTCTTCTTCTTCTTCTTCTTCTTCTTCTTCTTCTTCTTCTTCTTCTTCTTCTTCTTCTTCTTCTTCTTCTTCTTCTTCTTCTTCTTCTTCTTCTTCTTCTTCTTCTTCTTCTTCTTCCCCTTCCCTTTTAGCTGCCATTGAAGTGTATGCTCTCAACCAACTCAGGACAAGGTGTCCTATCTTTTGCTATCTCCTGCAGTTTCCCATATTCATCATCATCATCATCATCATGAGCTATGCCAATAAGCGTTGGCGGTCATGTTTCGCCATCAGACACGATCACCAAAGTCGTGGATCAGATTAGTGTTCTTGTCTCAACCATGCTGCGTGGCCAAGCCATTTACTCCTCTGCCTTCTCCTTGTTTTCTTCCCCTTGATCTTGCCAGTTGTCATCAAGTTCTCCAATTTATTTCTTCTCATAATGTGACCAAAAAATTGTGAATATCTACATTTAGTTTCTCTATTCAGTGTACAATTTTCATTTGTTGCTTGTAGAACTTGGTCATTGGTTTTTCTGTCTGTCCATGGGATTCTTTGCATTTTCCTCAGAAACCACATTTCCACAACCATCAGATGTTTTTCAGCCTGTTTGTTCATTGTCCACGCTTCACATCCGCACAATAGCACAGGTTCTGTGTGGCAGCTCAATACTCTTTTTCTCGTTGCAAATGACATTTGTTTATTGGTCACTTAGTTTTCCATCTTGCAAAAGGCTATCTTCACCATGGCGATTCTTGTTCTAATCTCTTCAAGGCATCAGATGTTATGACTGCTCCGAGAAATGTACCAAACGATTGTACCAATTCACTTGTTGAAGAATATTCCCATTTACTTGTATATTACATTGTGATATTCATATCTGTCTCTAATTCTCTTCTCCATTAATTTGTTTACTTTAGATTTCCCCCTATTTGTTTGCCCTGTTGGTTCTGTACCATCTGTGCTATCTTTCCTGATTCATACACAATTTTAACATTTCAGATGTCAACTCAGGCTCAATATACGGAAGTGAGGCTAAACAGTCATGTGCAGGACGTGACGATTCCTTGGGTGAGCCCAGTACCAGAGTGCTATGTATTGGCTCTGCAATTATGGAAGCCTCCTTGGATGGCAGGGAATGTCCATGGTCTGCCCCTGCCTTTTCTTGAGGGCTGATAGGGATGGGATGTCTTCAACTGTTCTAAATGGGCCAGTTGGAATGGAGATAACACCACAACAGTGAGAGACGAACGTCCTACGAAACACCCGGGAAGGTTAACCTGGTCAATAAATGCCTGAAGAAGTCAGATGTGTCAGCTGAAAGGCACAAATCTCGCATCTCTTCTGTAAACAGGCACATTGCAATTACATCCAAAATAAACATTCTGGTCAAACGAAGAAGAAGAAGGTGTCATCACCTCTGAAGATTTTCCTTGGTGAAAGTAAATAAGTTGGTGTTCCAGACTCTGTACGGCTTTCTCTGCATCACATCATACCTCTTCTAGCAGAGCCTCCTTTAATCATTGTTGGCTGAGTTATTCTTCTTCCCATATCTTGTCACTTGTTCATGGTTGTTTGGATTGTTCAGCTATTGTTTTATATGGGATGAGGGAGTGTCTCACACAAACCTTCCTTAGTTGCCTCTCGTGACTAAATGGGAGTTATTTAGTACAGAGTATTTACATTATTTTAAATGGTATAAATAACTTTTGCCTCTGGTAGATTTATATTTCCATTTTCATGTAGTCTTTGAGCAATCACACGTAATGACACGATCTAGTGCCACCAATCAAGTGCTGGAATGTCACCTATTCCTCCCTGTGATGCTTGATGGCAAAAGTAAAAGATTGTGATGATTGAGCAAAAATTCAACATTGTGTTCTATGTTAGCCTGATTAGAACATCCACTCCTTGGATTTTCATCACAGAATTTCGCCATAAAAACAAGTTAACAGGTGCAATGTAATGTCAACTGGCTCTGTGGCGAAGGGGTTATGTGCGATTTGGCAGCAGACCGCCTTACGATGGTTTTTTATGAAATGGTATGGGTGCCGGTTGTTCGGAAAGCAATGGCTGAACTGAACGTAAACTTGCCCAGGAATCACAAACAGCCAAACATGCTGGGGTTGACTGCTACGTCCTGTAAAGGATATGCGACTGACTTTTTACTTTTTAAAAATGTATTGTCAGTTCACAAGTGCTGTCATGTTAATGTAACTTGTCACAAAAAGTGTATTTTCTGACATTCTTATTTTTTTTACATTTCCATATCTGCTTCCTCCTCCTCCTAATTGAAGGAGAATGGACAAAGAAGTATAGGTCGCTCAGAACTGGATTATTTACATATTTACTGATATTTTTGGATCATGAGTTCAAAAAGTTAATGTTCTATTATTGATTTTAATGTTTTGTCTAAATCATAGCTTTTGACTTTGTTACTTTCCCATTGGATTGGGAATATTGGCAAAGGAATACCTTAACAGATTCAGTGCCAAACAAAACGTAGGTTTGGACCAAACAAAAATGGATGGTGGAAAATGGGAAGTGTGTCATAGTTAGGACTTAAAAGTTATTTTGGTAGCAGACATGTTGTATTATAGCACAATAACAACATTTTGGCGATATATAAGCCCATGGCAGATACAAGAAGTTGATTAAGACGATTAATCATCCTTTGGCACTTAATCAGTTAATCATGTGGAGGAACCAACACCAACCCAGGTCTAATCCCCACCAGTCTGTATGTGCTATGCTGAAATCCAGACCTGGCCACATCCGAATATGCCTCTGTGCAGATGTAAAGTTGCAGTACCAGCCTTGTAAACTCTACTAGTTTCTGAGCTTGGAGAGGGCAAGGAGAACTCTTCAGCACAGTCCCTGTAAGATGGTATGTTGGTAATGGGTTGAGAGAAGATTCTACTCCAGCCTCGCTCTCATACATGCAAGCCCTTTTCAAGGCTCAGAAAACCTGACCACCCATGTATCAGACTAAAAATGTTTCTGGCGCACATTTGCTTTGAACTCAAGAGTAGTCCGTACATGCTACTTCCAGTAGCACTGGACTGAATTTTGCGTGTGGATTCGCTTTCCCTACTACCAGTGTCCCTTGCCATCAGGTGAATCCACTCCCACTTCAGAGGTACTTGTAATGTACTTCTCCAAGTCAAGGACGAGAAGTCAACATTTTAGTCCAACTGACCGATGTAGGGGTTGAATTTCTCCCTCCTCCCCCCCCCCCCCCCCCCCCCCCCGACCCCTCCCCCACCTCAGCATCAACAAACCAGATGTTTAAGAACGAGCGCTCTTATCTGTGCTGACCTCCTGGACTTAAGAGTTGAAACTCAGCGTCCCAGAGCTGTGAACCTGACAACCAGTCAACCTGACAACCAGCCAACCTTTGTTTCTTTCAGAATCTATGACCGTGAACCAGAAGCCAAAGTCTTACAGTGCAAACCGCAGAAAAGTGAATCCACCTGTACCTGAGGTTCTTCCATTGTCTACGACATCAGTTCTTTCATCAGCATCTTTGTTATCATCATCATCATCATCATCTTCATCAGCGTTGTCTTGCAGACAAGAACAGAGTGTTAAAGAATTCCTTTGGCAGAACATTGAGATGGTGTTTGCGATGACGATCAATGATAATGTGGGATGGCATGGAACAGAGCCCATCTTTGAGGTAAAGATTTACTGCTTTTTATTATTGTTTGGAGATGTGGATGTATCAAGATGTACTGTTGTATTATTGACCATTATAGTTGGTTAGGAAGTGCTTGAAGGCAATGGAGACGTATGCTGCGAATACCTTGGACTGCCAAAGTAATGAGTACTTTGAAAATAGCTAATGAAAGTAGAACATACAAATACGAGGGGGCTTGAGATGAAAATCTTAAATGTTTATTTTGTTTTGTGTGTGCATGAAAATATTCTGAAAAAGTAAAGAACAAATGTATCATTTTTCGATGTAGTCACCACTGTGTTGAATGCAAATCCTCCAGTGTCGATACAGTGCTTGGATTCCTGTAGAAAAAAAATTCTCTTGGTCGCGTGTGTAACCACTCATGCACTACGTGCTGTACCTCTTCATTGGACCAACAAGTTTTTAAACATCTCACTCAACTCATACACTTGCTGGACTGACAGGTGTACATCACCATACTGGACCTTCATTCATTGATGAATTTCATAGGTTTCTGTAACCGTGTACTATGTGTAGCATGCATGGAGAACATATGAACGTGATTCCTGGGTTATTCGCTGCTGTGAATATCCTTAATAGTAGGCCAGCTCTTGCTCTTCGCGTTGTTAACCGTCTTTCCTTGTTTAACAAGTTTTCAATGAAGAATCAATACATTTTTCAATTCCAAGAAATTTAACACTCACACCAATTGAAATACCCTTCTGGAAACGTCCTTTATTTTTAATTCAACTTCTTAGGGAGTTTGTATAGGAACACTGGTACATTCCATTTATACAAAAATTGGTCAGCCGGCTTTTTCAGAATTCTTATAAAAAGGGGCATGTTGGTTGGTTATTCATACAAAACGGGAGGATTTTACTAACATTGCACTGTTTTATCAAAAACCTGCAAACCTATTCAAATGGTGATGGTTCCCGTCTTTTATCCTGCCCAACTTTCCAGATGAAACCCACTGTTGACTCTAAACTACTCTAAGAAAATATGCGTGCTGCCTCGTCCTTTGGCTAAAGCGAACTGCGTTGTCAATGTTTTTGTTACTATACTGACGTATTTCTGCCATGAAGATGTTGTGCGTCTTCATGCAGTGCTTTCTTGGCTTTCTCCACTGAATACGAAAAAACTGAAGACATGCATGCCACCACATCCCTATTTTTCTCTATCTGACCTCCCATTATTTCCTTTATAACAGTGCTCTGTTATATTTCACCCCTTCACTGATAAAAAAAATATAACATAACGCTGCTTCTCTATGGTGCAAGTGAAAAGTAGGGCGGCCATTTTTATAACCCACCATGTTCATCTGCACTGTGATGCCATGTGCTTAACACTCTTGACATCCTTAAAAACAATATTGACATGTTACAAGACAATGGCATGGTTATTGTAATTTCTATCACACTTTTAAGGTTTTCATTTGCAGCCCCCCTGCAGAAAGTGAGAAAGTGTTCTTTGGTCATGTAGTGAGCAGAGAGGCATTGGAAAGCATTATGATGACTTGAAAGATCAGCGGTAAAAGAGGCAGGGGGAGACTGAAAGAGATGATGCTTGTGGGACTCTGATGGTGGCTTTTAAACAGCATCATATCTTGGAAACTGAAATACTTTGACCATTTTAGACATAACAGTGGCTTAAACAGAACAGTTACAGGGGCGTGGTTTCTGGAAGAAGAGGAAAGGGTCAATCAAAAAGAAGGGGATTAAAAACACTCTGGGCATGGAGATGTATGAGGCAAAGGAACTGGTGAAAGACTGAGTCTTTCTTTCAGGTTGTGATGAGAGAGTATTTAGTACTTGCTGCATGGTAATGACAGTGCGTTTATTTGATGCCAGCTGTATAAGACTTCAGAGAGAGAGAGAGAGAGAGCAGGAGGTGCTGGAAGGGATGGAAAGTGAGAGGGGCGATGGAAATGGAGAGAGATGGGGTGGAAAGTGGGAGAAGAGGATAGAATGATGGAAGGGGGAGAGAGAGCATTGTCACTTTCACATATGTTTTGTTACATTTTGTGTCAAGACTCCAAGGTGGCGGATTGAGGTGGTGTGACTGACAAGAGAAGTATCCATGAAACTCAAGTAAAACAAGAATGCATAAAGTTGTTGCGAGTTGAGGGACTCAGGGTTGTTGGGGGATTGATTGAATGAGCTCAAGTCATTACCAGCCTGCACATCGATTAGAATGGTTTGAGTTCTTCGATTGTGAGGAAGATTTATGTCAATCACAAATATCTGTGGTTTGGCCAAAATGTTAATTTTATCAAGTGTGTACAAGCTGTGTAAATGGATTGTCATAATTCATCTGTGTTATATTTCTTTTGTAAATGGAGGATAGATTTATCTAAGAATCAGTCAACATGAGACTGACATATGCATGATAGAAATGAAGTTATGAGTTAAGATGAACTTCAGCCGTCGTGTTGTGCTTCGAGTGAAGGGACCTCTCTGTCATTGTGCTGTTATCTGCTGCAGTGCACATAGTATAATTTTGTTACATTGTGAACATCCACCACATTCAAGTGTCGGAAAGGTCAGGTCCCATGCTTGAGGGCAAACACCTGGGCAGCTCTGACATCAGAGGGAATTCCTCTCGGTCATACCAATACCAAAAAGGCGGAGGGTAGATCGGCTCCATCCATATTTAGTTAATATATCTCAACAGACAATGTGTTAATCTAGCCCTGTCAGTAAATATTCTCAATTATTTGTAGTTTCATCTACATGTTAAAAAAAGAAAGAAAAATGCACGTGTTGCCATTTTTGTGGTAAATTTTCTAAATTATTTAGTCCCATCTACATTTTAAAAAAAAGATTCAAGATTCAATTTCAAGTTGGTCAAGCCGTTTGACTCATGCTCCGAAGGTTGTGGGTTCGATTCCGGGCCGCGTCCTTCGGTTTAAGAGTTAAATGTTTCAGAGACTCCTGTGGGTCGTCGCTAAAAGCTACGGAGTTCGTGCTTTGTGTGACGCTTTCCATGCTATGGAAAGAGACCGAGCCATATGGGATAAAACCCGGTGCAATGAAGTCGACCCTGTCGACTTTTAAGTCGACTTTAAAAAAAAAAAAAAAAAATGAATTTGTTGCCATTTGTGGCAAGAATGATTTCCTATTTTACAGTAATTATCAAATGACTCTTTCCTTGACTTTTTGTCTTCAGCTGCCCACTTTGAGCACCTACCTGCAAGCTGCAAACAGTTTGTATAACTTTTTCTTCCTGGAGAACTCCGATGTGCCGGGACAGGTGTTTGCTGCCGTAAAGAATCAACTGGACATAAGCATGAGGTTTTCTGAAAGGTCAGTCACTATATTTTTGGGGTGGATGAAGCTGGGAGTGGGACCTCTGATATATGACTAACTATAAAGTGAGCTAAGCATATGGGCGGACGTCCTTCATCTTCCTAGTTCGCACTAAAATCTCCATGGTAATGAATCCAATAAGAGTAGTAGTTATTTTTAAGTACAGTTAGTTAGTCGAGGTTCCAACTTCACGGCAACGGGTCGTCCCCATTATGCTCCATTCCTGTGCCAGTGAATATCACACAAAATGCTCCGCACTGTCCAATGTGAAAAGTGGAATAGACAGGAGTCTCGGCAATCCAACAGCCCGTACAGGTACACTATGCATAATGCCTCCGCCAGAATGCCAACACAAAATTCATCCACGAAAACCACAGTTCATCGTCAATGGACTCTGCAGTCACCAGAAAGACCTCAGTACCCGGGTTGTATCACATGGCTCGGTCTTTCACTGCAGGGCGACCCGCCGAAAGTGTCACAATGCACAAACTCCACAGCTTCAGCGCCGACTCCCATGAGTCTCCTGAAAAATGCACTCGTGAAATGAAAAGGCAAATCGGTCAATTCAGCAACAGCCGGTATCCATTGTTCCGAACATGCAGGTCACTGTACAGGACAGATGTAAAAGCATTCCACGCGAATTTCACAGCTCAGTGTCGCCCACGCATTCACTCAGTAGCAGGGCGACAGAACCATTATTTTTTTTATTTTTAAGTACGGAAGGCTTTGTTCCATCCTATCTATCACCATGTTATCACTGATCACCATCGCAAACACCATTGCACTGTTCTGCCAAAGGGAGCGTCTTATCTAACTACCAAATAAACAATTACAAGGCAAAGACACACAGAAAATCAAGATATAGGCTTATGCTGTAAGTTAACAAGTTTTGAGTTTATGATTTTAAAAAAAATTCACGAAAATGTTCTTGAAATAGTTTTCTGCTGTTTGTCTGTGATATGATAGGGCCATCCCATTGTGTAGGCTTGAGTGCGTGGAGGAATAGGTGGTCAGTCTTCCCCTGTGTTGAGAGACAATGAATGCAGGTGTTGAACCCCTGTCCGGCTGTGCTCATGGCATTATTAGCATAGCTCCCTGTCAACTACGCTAACATGGTATATGGTGCTATATGTTATTATAGATCAGTGGGCACTCGATGGGTGATGTTAATATATTATATGTTTTGGGTTAATTATATTGCTGGTAAAGTAACCATTTGATATATTCTATCTAAACCAGTCGCTGTGGTAAAGTGTTACCTATTGCTGAGAACGCCTACCAGCAAGACCTGCCCCCTTTCTATGTGACATCATTTCACCTGAGCCGGGTATGTACTGCCTGACAACGTCAACGCTTGTTAGTAATAGGTTTGGAGCCAGGTGGTTAGAATACAGGAAATTGGTGACCTGTAGTTAAATAGTGGCAGGTCATTAAGGGCTCAGGAGTTGACTCGTGTCCTTTATAGGATGTCACAATCAGCTCCAGCTTTTATTGACTTCTTAGCAATTTTACTTTTAGTAGTTTGCTGAACGGCCTACACTCATACCATTGTGAAAATCAAGTCATAGCAATTTGCTCCTAAATCACGCATGGCTGACTCTGAACCCGGGATGTTGGAATTGTGAAACTGCATTCACTGCCCTTGAATTACTGAGGCTGATATTAACTCATCCTCCTTAAATCGGTTCCTTGAATAAATCAACAAAAATGGAAAGTGGAAACGGTCAGCATTACATGAACACAGTCACAAGTAACAGAATGGATATTGCAACTAGAAGATCTTCATCAGCATACAAAAACAGGCAGACACTAATATAATTACAATAAGAAATAAAAAAATGGCACAAGACCAGTAAGGCAAAATGCCTATGGGAGGAGGAATCTAGAAAAGAAACCTCAACTGTTGAAATCAGAAAATGTTGGCCTAAGTGGCACAGGACTCGAATTTGGACATCTACGCATTACAATGGATGCTATGCACCATGCATAGCAAATGTTGATTGCAGAAGGCGGCACACAAATGTAAAATGTGAATTCTCGAGAGAAACTACGTATATCATCTTATTAATCAGAGAATAAAAATCAAACTGTCTGCCATGAGATCCCCATGTCAGCTGACAGGAAATGCAGCTGTCTGGAAATAATATAGTAAAGGGATTTTAGTGAAGAGGAAATGGGTGAGGGAGAGGTGAGAAAGGTTAACTCCCATGGGGAGGGTGCATGGTAGATTGGCATAGAGCAAAGATTGAAGAAGAGGGGAGGGAAAGAAAGGTCTATGATTAGAGAGGCTGGGATGACAGACTAGTGCAGGGAGTGAGGAATAGAAAAAAAAAAACACATTTAAATGAATACCAGGGGGGTTTCTGGGAAGTAAAGTTTGTGAGGGAGGGAGTAGTGTTGTTGTTGTTTGTCCATCAAGAATGATGATGACCATTCATTTCATCCAGTGGGGTTGAAAGTATGGAGCCGTGAGTTCTAAGATGGCTGATAAGGCCTATTTTGGCTCGAAATGTTCTTTGACAATGTGGACAAAGAATTCTTGATGTTTCTGGAGGAGGATTTTCTGTAGTGGTTTTTCTGTTCTGTCTTTGTGAGGGAGTAAACTGGTCACTACAGCATGTAATGCTATGATGTAGCCTGCTTGAAGGTCTAGCATTTCATACCTTTGGATCAGACAAGCTGAAGAACATCTGATGGCTGTGAAAATGTGGTTTCTGAGGAGAATGCAAAGAATACCATGGACAGGCAGAAAAACCAACGACCATGTCCTACAAGAAACAAATGAAAACCATAAACTGATTAGAGAAATTAGACGTAGACAGTCACAATTTGTTGGTCACGTTATGAGAAGAAATAAATTGGAGAACTTGATGACGACTGGCAAGATTGAGGGCAAGAGAAGTAAATATCTGGATGGCTTGACCACGTTGTATGATAGAGTGAGATGGCAAAACATGACTGCCCATGCTTACCGGCGTGGCACATGATGATGACCTTCAGAGCAGTATCTTCTATGGGGTTATCTTTATTTTTAGTATTATAGTTGACCCTACACAATAATGCAAGGGTATATGGCCGGGAAGAGGAAGGCCAAAGAGAAGATGGGTGCCGGATGTGGAAGATGATCTTCAGATGAGTGTATCGGACATGGGACATCTTGCTTATGACTGAGAAGATTTTCGGAAGGTTATCATCAGAGCGAAGTTCTGCAAAGAATGAATGAATGAATGAATGATTGAATGAGTTGACACTAAGGGGTCATAGTGGGCCTTGAAAATATACACATGATATGCCCAACAAATGGGGGATGACTTCTGATGTGAATAACCAGTTCTTTATGTGATTTAGCTTCTTTCAAGATATTTTCATTATTTTACTTTTTTTTAAATCTGTCTATGGTGTTTTCATAACTCTTCTGTAAAACTACATCTTTGCAGCTTCCACAAAATACCTGCTGGGTTGTCCATGATTCACTTCCGTACATCAGGATTGACTTGATAACAGCTCTTGCGAACTCTCTTTCTCACCTTGATTGACAGAAATATGTGGATTAGAACAATCCTCCCTCTCTCCTCGTATATTCTCCTTGTATATTCATGTGTGATTATGATGAAGTGATGTCACTGTGCTAGGGGCAAGCCAGCGCATACTCAGTCTCCCTTCAATCAATCAGGTGCCATCTCCACAATGAAGGTTGGCTGTAATGGATCTCCAACACTGTCTGTCTCTCACCTTGACTGTACATTGTGTTAGACTGCTGTTCGTCCATCTCTTGATGTTATCTTCCCACTTGTATCGTTGTCTGTCATTATTCACTGCCTTATTCACTATAGGAGTTGTCTCTTCCCTGAGCATATTTACAACAGCCTCATCTCAAGGGAGCCAATAATTACCTGTATTGCTGTTTTCTTTTTGTTGTGGTCTCATTGCTGTTTTCTTTTTGTTGTGGCTCATTGCTGTCTTTGGGATACTTTGTGGTGAGGTCCCAATCTCTTCCTCGATTATAAGCCATGTTCATTATTGTGTCCTGAACACGCCTCATGTGTGCCACACACTGTTGTTTCGCTTTCGAAGCCATTGATCTATTTAGATTCATCCACCTTGTTCACCGTCCCATTCTTTTGTATACTAGGGATGGATATTTCCAGTTTAGTAGGATATTACCCCTACTTCAATCGTGTAGTTTAGCCAATCAGCCAAGACTGTTGCCCGTGGTGTGGCCACCGCTGTACACAAGTGGTATTCGTGGAACCATACATGAGCTAGGTAAAGAGATGGGAACCAAATAGAATCCTGGTCTATCCCTTGGGATATGGCTGTCACTCACCATGAGGTACTATCCCTCTCACTTCACCCTACACCACTAGACTCCACTACGAGGTAACAAAGGGTGTAGATGCTGATGCTGTTGAGTTAAGAACTGACATCACTGCACTCAGGACATTCCCATACGTGCTCCGTCCCCTCATTCAACAGCCAGCGAAGAGTCATACTACTAATCGTTCCCACTGCTATCTGATTAAACGTTCTCCTGTGCTTCCCTCTGTTTTGAGATTCTTCCAGAATCCCTGCCGATTCCCCGCAATCTCATTCTTTCCACATATGGGTTCTCAATCTGTTCCTCCACCTTCTCCACCTGGTTCCACAAGCGCACGACCACCTCTCGCTTGTCCATAGGCAAACTACCACCAAGAGATGCATTCCCTGCTAGCCTATCAGCCTGTTCATTCCCCCGCACCCCCGCATGACCAGGGCAAAATATCTATACAATTGCTGATGCGGGACATTCATGTATACGCTATGTGATTAACTTTACTTAATCGAAGAAGTGAACGGTCATATCCATTTATTTAGCTGGCCAAAGCCCAGAGGGTGTTTGCCCAGTATGCAAGAGGACCGGCTTATGACAAGTACTTGGCAGAGCTGCAGGCCTCGTGTGAAAGTTTCTGGAAGGCTGGCAGACAGAAGTGTGAGGCCAAGTCTATCACTGGCAACTACTGTACTCTGAAGGTATGTGGTGCTTTCACTTTATTAGTTATGTGGTGTCTGCTTCCTGTAGCTCAGAGTTGGATGTGATAGTTTAGGGTGTGGTATATTTGTATTGCAAGAGCCTTGGTGGCATAGTGGTTAGGTTAGTGGTACAGGGTCAATACCCAGCAGAGTAGGGTGTCAGAGACCTAGTCATTATTCAATATATATACGGGATAATTATAAGCCTCAGACAGGTAAATCATTCATACAGATCTATTGCACTCTAACACTGATTGTCATAACACACCAATCCATGTTTATTGGCAATAAAATTAGCACATGATTATATATTACAATATGTCTACTCTGCACACGTGCAGGATTATCCAGACACACTCACTCACCTTTCTCACCGTCAGTCTATTATATTAACACTAGACCCATACATTCATTAGGGTTCTCAAACAACTATTAGCTCTCACAGTTATATCATTATCACATGTCACAATCTCACTCTACATTCTCAATGTCCTCACCGAAAAAACGCGCATTGTTCCGTCCAATGTCAAAAACACACTGTCCAGTCCTTTCCTTTGTCCCGCGCCTCGCTCTCCTGTGTTCCCCTTTTTACGGGTCACTTCATTAGACCTGTTCACTATGCTGTCCCATCTTGTCCTGCGTTCTTGTCTACCCTCGTCTGTCCTTCAACTCGTTTCAGTCTGTCTGTCTTGTTCTGAGCAGTCGTCAATATATGTTACGTTACTAAGTCTTTTAACTCTACCTGACCTATTATGTTGCATGAACTTTATCGAGAGTGAACACAAAACTTGGACCGGCAATATTTTCAAACACTATGTCATTTTCGGCTTCGTGGCTTAGAGGTTAGCGACTTCTCTCCGTAATCTCGTATGCTCTCGCAGGTAACGTGATGACGGTGAGAATCAGCAGTGGTTCGAATCACATCGGTAACTTACGGGGTATGTGAGCCGGCCGCTCAGAAAGCAATGGCAAACTACTGAGCGTAATCTTGCCTAGAAATCAACATACAGCTGAAAGATGCTGGTGTTGACAGCGATGTCCTGTAAAGGATATGCAAACATTTTTTATACAGTCATTAAAAATACCCCTGTAGTATCTGCTATGGAACTTCCTACACCTTTCTTTTTTTACTGCATTTGTCTATCCACATAAAAGTCGTAGACAAACAGTAATATGTTGAATTGTACAACCCAAGTGGGAGATAGACGGTGTTGGAGATCACTTGCAACCTTCCTTGTGGAGATGGCACTTGATTGATGATAGTAGTCATAAGCTTGATCCCCAGGGAAGACAGGGCTGCATTTTTTAGTGACCAACCTGGATTTGGAGTTGAATCTACCTGGTAAAATGGGTCACAGAGTTCTGGGAAAGCTAAGATAGCCTGTGTAATTATCATCATTATCATGTGCCTTGCAAAGTGGCACATAGAATGTCCATATAATTTAGGCCTTGGTGTTCTGGATCAATTCTAGTGATGTTATTCCTACATGTCACTATCTTAGGCCATCCAGCATAATTTCTCCCAGTCTGCCTCCCCTCCTGCAGATCTCTCATGTTTCCATGGACCATTGTGTCATTATCTAAGAGCAGGTAACCTGTTGTCAGAATGTGTTCCTCCTTAGCTGTTACCAGTCACATCAGTATCTAGCATGGCAAGTGATTGCTTGGGCTCTATATGGCTAAGTGGGTAAGTTACTTGCCTCACACTTCAACAGATGTGGGTTTGTGTCTGAACGCCATCATTCGGCTCACGAGTGGAATTTTTTCAAAGACTATTGAGTTTGTGCTTTGTGTGATGCTTTCAGCAAGCCACTCTGCAGAAAGAGATTGAACCATGTGGGTTACATGTGGTGCAATGAAGTAGATTCTCTTGCCTTTAAATCTCACCCCCTTTTTATAGTGTTTCCTTAACTTTGCTGCTTTATCTGCCATGGAATGATCTATACTGATGGTGTTCATCTGTAAAATGTTCCAGGTTCACCTGCTGCCCACAGATGTACCATCCAGCGTTGAAGACAGCAAAAAACCAGTGGCGGAACATTCTAGCGATGTCAAGTCCAGAGCTGCGTGCAATTGCGGCCGTGTCCAGGCAGACAAGGATGATCCATTTGATCATAAGGTGACAGATGCTCTTTTTTTTAATGGGCAACTGTCTTACAGTTAGTATATGCTAAAGGAATATTCTTTTAAAAAACAAACAAGGTGATGTGCAAAACTAGGATTACCCATGTACACATTTATTAAAAAAAAAACAAGTTATGAAAAACTGGGATTTTCCATGTACACATTAAAACAATCTTATCTGAAGTTTGCAACATCACATAATGCCATCCAGGTCACCAAAAAATGGCAGTAGTGGCTTAAGGATGAGGTGAAGAAACAGTTATCCCTTTGAAATACACACTTATACAATATGTACATGCCTAAAGTAATTTAGAATTTGCATCGGGGCGGATTAAAATATAAATTGACCTGGGCTTTCAGGTTGTCCAAATGGGTACCAAAAAATGTCTTGAGAAATAAAGGTAGAGGGTGTTAGTTAGTTAGTCAGTCAGTCAGTCGGTCGACAGATCATCATCATTGCACATCGAACCATTCTAAAGAGGGTCTGATATTGGCGACATCACCCATCGAGTGCTGATTGGTCTATACAAATATGGGGCCAGCACCATATGTCCACTGAGCTTGAATGTGTTTTCAAGGTCATTGACTTGCTGTTTTATTGATCACATACCTGTTGTACCTCAAGGCAAGTAAAAAAGGATCTTTGTGCTTTTTTGTTTGTTTGTTTACGTAATTCTTATCTCAGTGTTGTGAGCTGTGGTAGTGTAGTAGTTAGTGACATCACTTGACACCACAGTGATCTTTGATTTAAACCCCACCAGTGGCAGACTGAGTTTTCCTTTTCCCCAGATCAGTACCATATTTACATAACAACCTGGGATAGCGACTGTCTTCTTTGTGAGCTAAACTGATCATCATGTAGCAGGCCTTAGCTGAATGTTGCCTGCCGTAAAGTGTCTCCATTCTTTGCCAGTTGCCCGGACTTGCATTGTCATGCTCATGGTGTCCTCACTGTCCTGTGTCCACGCTCATGGTGTCCTCACTGTCCTGTGTCCATGCTTATGGTGTCCTCACTATCCTGTGTCCATGCTCATGGTGTCCTCACTGTCCTGTGTCCATGCTTATGGTGTCCTCACTGTCCTGTGTCCATGCTCATGGTGTCCTCACTGTCCTGTGTCCATGCTTATGGTGTCCTCACTGTCCTGTGTCCATGCTCATGGTGTCCTCACTGTCCTGCGTCCATGCTTATGGTGTCCTCACTGTCCTGTGTCCATGCTCATGGTGTCCTCACTGTCCTGTGTCCATGCTCATGGTGTCCTCACTGTCCTGTGTCCATGCTTATGGTGTCCTCACTGTCCTGTGTCCATGCTCATGGTGTCCTCACTGTCCTGTGTCCATGCTCATGGTGTCCTCACTGTCCTATGTCCATGCTTATGGTGTCCTCACTGTCCTGTGTCCATGCTTATGGTGTCCTCACTGTCCTGTGTCCATGCTCATGGTGTCCTCACTGTCCTGTGTCCATGCTTATGGTGTCCTCACTGTCCTGTGTCCATGCTCATGGTGTCCTCACTGTCCTGTGTCCATGCTTATGGTGTCCTCACTGTCCTGTGTCCATGCTCATGGTGTCCTCACTGTCCTGTGTCCATGCTTATGGTGTCCTCACTGTCCTGTGTCCATGCTCATGGTGTCCTCACTGTCCTGTGTCCATGCTCATGGTGTCCTCACTGTCCTGTGTCCATGCTCATGGTATCCTCACTGTCCCTTTGTCCATCTTTGTGTTGTTGATCCCTGCCTCCTCTGTCAGGAACCATGCCTTCCATCACTTTTCTTTCCAAACCACTGTGATTTTAATGTGCCAGTTTCTGAGACATGATGTTTATGTCCAGTGTTCTTCGATGTTCGGGTGTTGTAGAATGCCAGTATTTTTCTCTTTTCTTGGCCCACAGTAAACAAAGAACTTTTCTGCAACTTTTAAGCGAAAAAAAACCTTAAATTTCTTCTTTAGTGATTGCAAAATAGTCTTTGACTCACATCCGCATGGTGCAATAGGAAAGATGTATATTTTAATAAATATGACTATAATTTGTTTGCTGGTGTTCTGTCGGTTCCTAGTAATGTTTAACCTCTGCATTGCTTAGGCATCTGACATTTTTTGAATTCTTCATTGTTTGTGACATTTTCAGTGTCTTCATTGTTGGTAAACTGTACAGTAAACATTTGTTGTTTATCTGATAAAACTCTGCCTGTCATCTTCTTTTTTAAGTGCTTAATCTGGAGCAAACATCATCGATCATGGTTCTTGAATAATCTCTGTTCTCTCATATTTTGATGAAGTTGTTTGTTGTCTCTTTTACTATTATTTGTTGCCCAGCTGTTTCAGGTTTCCATATACATCTTTCTCTGTCTTCCCCTGTCTCACTTGCCTGCTATGTTCCCACATATAGTTTCCTTGCCTCTGTTGTCTGCTGTTTTTCCATGTAAAGCCAAACCTCTATTCCACCTCTTCTGTGGTATGCTTCATAGATTTCATTTGTCTTTCCCATATAGTTTTAATGAGTGGCCTTGTCACCCGTAGCACCCAATACTTTTTTGTTTTATTCTCTCTCCATGATATTCTCATCATTCTTCTCAAATCTCACATCTCCATTGCTTTCAGTTTCTTCACTATTTTATTGCTCATTGTTTAGATTCACATCCATACAGGAAGAAGAGGCCAGACACTGTTCATTCAGCAGATTTGTATACTTGTCCTGATATTTCTGTTTCTCATGACATTACTCATGTAAAAGAATCTTTGGATATGATGATCAATATTTTTCTTTATCTCTGTGTCACAACATCTTTGTAAGATATCACTGTGTAGCCTAGATATTGAAAACAATAGACCTGCCGACTTTTATGCCTTTTCTATATATAAAGTGTATTAGAATTCATGCTTTCTTGGAAATTATCATGCATTAAGTTTTGCTGATGTTCAATTCGCCTCAGGAACCACATCTCCATTGCTTTCAAGCTTTTCCTAATTTGTTAATTCATGTTCACCTTCCTATGAGCATTGATCAAGTAAAAATTGCATTTCATTGGGTCATGCAGAGTTTCTGTAATTCCTAGGTGTATTTTATTTCTTATCCTTTCCATTAAGATAGAAAGAATAGTTTCTAACCTGACTCAATAAACTGATTGTGTTATGTGATACACATTCTATTCTTCATCTTTTTTAGGTATTGTGTTGAAAACTTGCCTACCATATTTGATGCTTTTATATGACCAGATCCTGCTACCTCTAGTTTCATTATAAGTTTATGTGACCAGATTTCCCTTTTGCTGTCTTGCCTTCTTCCCTAAAAAGAATCCATGGTCCTCATTCTGACCCCAGAACTATACTCATTGGGGTGGGGGATGGGGGTGGGTGGAAACAAAAGCTGCCAAGACTGGGGAATGAAACCCTGGCCACAAAATTAATCATCCAGATCACTAATCACTAACACTACTACAGCTGATGTAGGCATGAAATAAAATTGTAGGCTATCTAGATGATTCTGTGATATAGGAGCATTACATCACTGTTTTACAGAGTGCTAACTTTGACTTCTACCAAGCCATAGAAGAGACTTGTTGCAGCCGACTGGAGCATATTGCCATGCCAGTGTTTGTTCCGACCACCCCTGATGCTCGGGCTGCCACCATAGCCTCAACATTGGTGCCGCAGCCACAGCAGCTTACCCAGTTACCTCTGCCACAACATCAGACTCAGGAAAACACAAACAAAGATATGGATAAACAAGACGCCTTCATGGCTCTGTCAGATTTGAGTTTTGTACTTAGTTTAGGTAAGTTTTGTTTGGTTCTGTTTTATGGATAATGAAATGAATGTGACTCTTCAGTCTTGTTCCTCAGAGCATTGAGTTGGAGTCTGTTGACAGGGAAATAGCTCAAACCCAGCCCTAATACAAGCCTGTTCATTCATTCGGTTGCAGAACCTCGCTCCCATACCAACCATCTGGAAAATGTCTTGGTCATAAACAAGATGTCATGCATTCGATACGCCCATCTGAAGATCATCTGCCACATCCTGCACCCATCTTTTCTTTGGCATTTCTCTTCCTCTCTTCCTGGGCATATACCCCTCCATTATTGTTCTCTCCAAACTGTCATGTTGTTTCAAGTGACCAAAATATTTAAATTTGCTTTGTTTTAGCCAGCGTTCTTCAATATTCAGCTCTTGTTGTATGGATGCGTTTGTTCTTTGCCAAGATATTCTTAAAACCCGTCTATAACATTTATTTTATTATATATTATTTGTGTTGGTTTCAAATTGCTGTTACATAGCTGGTGGACCACAGTTGGGGTGAACACACAACCTTGCAAAATACCCCATGGCTTGTGCATTCATACCTCTGGCAGGAAAAGTCCAGCCTCTTGGCCTTCACGTGGTGGAACTGTTTTAACTAACAGAAGACGGTGTGATGGCGAGTCTCTGGCACCGTAAAACTAGATTGCTCTAGATATGTACGTACGCACATACATGCTCTGACACATGAGTACATAAATATCTAAACTCGGGTAAGACCATGGTCTACCCTAAGCAAAGGAAAGGTGCTAAAGACGGAGGAAACCAGCTAGAAGGCGCGCCACATAAAACAGGATACTAAAATCACACCATGAAATATGTCGATTTTTGACAACATTACAGTTATAGACAAATTTCAAGCGAACGAAAGAACAAGAAGAAGCTGAGTTGTAACATGGCTAAGCAACCACATGTATACAAAACTCAAGAGTTGTGCACATGTGGATTGGCTCTGCAGATATAAATCAGATCACATACTCCAAGACTGCCCAAAATTCAACATATTTAGGCAACATTCTGGCCTGGAGAAACAACAGTGGAAGATAAACTCTGTGGATCACTGAGTAAGTTAAAAAAGACAGTGAAGTTCAAACAAGAGACAACATTGCAGATATTGACACATTTCAAGCGAACGAAAGAAGAAGAAGTAACCTTACATTAGTATGCCTCTTCGCAGATGTAAAGTGTCACTACTGGTCTTGCACACCCTTCTAGCTTCTGAGCTTGGAGAAGGGATGGAGAACTCTGCAACACTCTGTGGAGATGGTACTTTGGAGAAAAATATGTGCTTTGCCTTGAAAGGTGAAGCCATTTTCAGTGCTCAGATTACCTCATTGTAGATGTATCAGACTATTAAAACTCAGTCTTCAACCAGAAGATTCTCAACCAGCCTTCCAATCAACCAGCCTGCCAACCAGCCAGCCAGCTAGCCAATCAACCCTTTCTGTCCTAAGCATTGTATTATTCCTGATCATATAACAATTTTCATTGTGTCTCAACCATTGCATTATGTTTGATCATACAGTTTCTCCCCCCCCCCCCCCCCCCCCCCCATTTCTTTAGTGCATACTAATTACCAAGTTGTCATTTCTGCCCTCATTAAGTTTCTTCAGTATACAAGGCATGCAATACTTTGTACTAGTGAGATAGTTTAAGTCCCCGATAATCAGTTATCATGAGGGCTAATATACTACAATGGCTGGGGCATATAGAAAGAATGGAAGACAATAGGGAAACAAAACTCGCTTACACGCAGGAAATAAATTACCATAGACCCTGAGGTAGACCAAGATGACGGTGGAGAGATAATATATATACAGACCTACAAGCACTTGGAATCAACGACTGGCAAGAGAAGGTCAACCAGAGAGACGAATGGAGACGGATTGTATCTGCAGCAAAGAACCTCAATGGCTCGGAACGCTGAAGAAGAAGAGATAGACACAGATTTTACTCCTAGATGTAATTACTAGGCCTGTGTTATACAAGTTCATCACATACAGTACAAATCAAGGGATCTTTTTTCACACCATAAAATGTGTTGGGTATATGGTGCTGGCCCCGTATATTTAGACTGACCGGCACTTGATGGGTGATGTGGTCAAGGGATCAGGACATTTCCTGGTACCTATTTTAGACTGGGGGACCAGTGCATAAAACCCCTACTTAGATGGCTATTTAGACACATGACCAATGGCCTTCTGTCAAGGAAACCTTCCACCAAGCAGGCCTTCCACTTCCACCATGGAAACCCTCCACCAATTGAGTCCTCCACCAAGCAAACCTTCCACCAAGCAATCCTTCCATCGAACAGACCTTCCACCAAGCAAACCTTCTACCAAGCAAACCTTCCACCAAGCAGGCTTTCCATGAAACAAACCTTCCACCAAGCACGCCTTCCACCAAACAAACCTTCCACCAAGCAGGCCTTCCACCAAACAAACCTTCCACCAAACAAACCTTCCACCAAGCAGGCCTTCCACCAAACAAACCTTCCACCAAGCAGGCCTTCCACCAAACGAATCTTCCACCAAGCAGGCCTTCCACCAAGTAGTCCTTCCACTAAACAAACAACCAACCATCAGTCAATCTTTGTTTGTGACATCATGTCATCATTTTTCTACAGGTGTATGAATATTTCTTGATTTATGACAGGTCAGACCAGCACACACGCAGGCGAGCTAGACACTAAAGTCAGCCAGACTGATGAAGCCAAAGAAGAAGTCCAGGTCCTGGAGGCTGATGTAGGTTGGACAGATGACTTGAAGCAGAAGGAAACGAGCCGGCTGGATTCACAAGAACGCTGTAAGTTTTCATGGTGTTGGGGCTGAAAGCAATCATACTGAATTCAGTAATTCTTCACCCGGTCCACAAATACCTGAAGAAGTCAGATGTATTGACCGAAAAGTGCAAATATCGCAGCTCTGCTGTAAACAGGCAGAATGCAGTTACGTCCACAACAACAAACAGGATGAACTCAGGAATAATAATAAGAAGGATTCAGTAGTTTTATTCCTGTAGCTGTGAATCCTATTTTTCTACTTACCCTGTCCTGTTCATGAGCAATAAAAAATATAGGACCCTTGTAGACACTGTGGGTTGCATTGGGTATATGGTGGTAATCCCATATTTTGAAAGACTAATCAGCACTCGGTGGATGATGTGGTCACTACCAGCCTCGGTGGATAATACGGCCACTATCAGGCGGGTTGCCTTTACTTTCCTGGACGTTTCCTGCAACCCACTTTAGGTTAGATCAACCTGGGAACTTGAGTCATTACAAGAACATCTGCCTCAATGAGGCTTTCATCGCATGACTGGCTGGCAAGCGTGCTAGCCACTGTGCCACCATGACTCCCTATGAATTTTAGATAGGGCAATCTTTCTGCAGTCTTTAGTATCGGCTGTGTGGAGAAAGAGGTGTTCATTACTTCTGCTAATCCGTCACTTGTGGTTCTGCCTTTTTGTTCTTTTTATACTTAATTTTCATTCATTTTTAACTTGAGCATAGTCCACATTCATGCTACTCCTAGTGAGTGCATTGGACTGATTTTGCGCGAACATTAACCAGTGCCCATCGCCATAGACAAATCCTGTCCGACTTCTGAGGTACTTGTAATTCACATCTCCTAGTCAAGGACAAGACGTCAGCGTCTACGTTAAACTAGGAGCATGTGGAGTGAATCCCTTAGCTGCGGTCAGAAGAGAAATTTTCAATGTTTTAAACCTCTCAGCCATGTTGACCTACTTATCTAATATTGTAACTAAAGTTCAATACTAATTGTGGCACTGGTAAAGGCTATGTAAGTAGAACATTATATACAACTAAGAAAGCAACAATGTTCCTTAGTCACATGACAAGAAGAGAAACGGTGGGAAATATTCAGCAGTAGATGAGGCAGAGGAAGACAGAGAAAAATGGTGCGGGAAGGTCTGGAACAGTGGCATGGAAGAAAATCATCAATAGAATTGATCTAGACCACCAAGGACAGATCTGTGGAGGAATATAAAAGCCAGTGCCATTTGGCAAAGCACATGATGATGGGGGTGATAGTGATGATGATAATTTTTGGCGTGGCGTTCAGGGCCAGTCTAGTTACATGACTAAACCATCTGACTAGTTTTCTTTTCATGAAATCCATTGCTGATATTATGCTTCTTGCTGTAATTATTCTTTATCTTAATGTCAGTGCATTTTGTAGTATGCTTCAGGTCTGCCCAAAAAACTAGAAACAGTTGAATGTAATACATTTCATAGAAGCAATTTCATAAACATTGTCAACAAACTCGACTCAGAATTATAACGAGAAGAAGAATGCAGGTCAGCATGATCGAATGGGTAAGAATGCATGTTCTTAAACATCCGTTGTCCTGATGCCAAGGTAAGCTGTTCAATCTCTACACTGGACAGCTTGACTAAAATGTTGACCTGTCATCCTTTACTTGGGGATGTAAATTACAAGTACCTTTGAAGTCAGAGTGGGTTTACCTGATGGTGAGGGACACTGTTAATAGGGAAAGCTAATCCATACGCAAAATTCAGTCCATCACTACTATAAATAGTGTATATGGACTACGCTTGAGCTCAAAGCGAGGGAGCACACACAAAAAATATCGAGAAGAACTAGAAGGACAATTAAGATAGATATTCATGAATAGTATCGATGTGTAGATGGGAAAGGTACAATTAACGCAATATACATATTACAATTAAGATTGATATTCATGAACAGTATCGATGTGTAGATGGGAAAGGTACAAACAATGCAATATACATATTACAATTAAGATAGATGTTCATGAACAGTATCGATGTGTAGATGGGAACAATATACAAATTACAAACATTCAAGCACTAATAGAGAGATCAATAGAGATACAGAAAGAGACGTATCTGTGCTTGATAGATTATTCTAAAGCATTTGTTAATGCCAAACACAATGAAGTGATCAAAATATTGGAAGATATTAAAATTGATTGGAAAGATCTCAGAATAATAAATATTTACAAGAAAAAGTAGGAACAATTAAAATGGCAAAATCCAGGGGAAAAGAAGGAGGGAAAGTCTAAGAAACAAGTACGTCTCACAAGCATGCAAGAGTATTTATGCAGAGCTGAGAACAGGGAGCAGTGGAGTGACATGATCAGAAGAAGTTTCAATCTTTGGATTGACTAACCTAATGATGATGATGATTCAAAGTTCCTGATCCACATGCATACTGTAGTATCTGCATTTTAAAACACCGTATGACTCATTTTATGGCTTATGTGGACACCATGTATAGCATGACTAATGTCTTGAACGATGAAGATGAAGTGGTGTTTGGTATTCTTTAGAACATGAACTAATGGTAGATAGAACATTCTTTGATACTGCGAGGTGAGCAAACCATCTTCTAATAGTCCATCGTGTGTGGCACTGGTCATCATGTTTGTCTACAGCCTCCTGTCTCATGTACTGCCAATAATTTCAGACACAGATCTTCCTCCATGCCACATTGCCAAGCTGTGTCGTATCTGCTCTCTAGGTCTTTCCCCTGTAAAGCATTTAATTGGCCCAAAATCACACATTTTGGGAGCTCAAGTAAAGTTTAAGGGGCAGATTGGCTCGGAGCAATGGCATCTGCATTCAATTCATAAAGTTTCTGTGTCCAAATCTAGTTAAGGACCATTTGTAACAAATAGGAAACCTGCAAAAGTTTGACTTTCCCTAGATATTAGAGCAGTAGATCAGATATCCAGCCTTCTCTGATAAGCACAAAGGTCATCCTGAATGGACGCTGAGCACATTACAACTCCCTTGGCAGTTTGAAACTCTAGTAGGTTGGAAGTGGCAACATTCCAGTAATTAGATGTAAGCTACCAACTGTAAAATAATTATCAAGTACACACTTCTTATATTGTTGATATGGAAGACAAGGAGAAACCACTTCATTAATAACCCCAGAGTGGGTTAAGGGCAGTCAAAAGGCTATTTAGGGGTGGAATGGCATGTAAAAAAAAACAACTTCACATCTGTTTTTTTTTTGACTGAACAACCTTAAATTACATGAAAATTAACAAATGTCTGATTTCAGTTGCATCTCGTTCTCCACCGCTACGTCAACATTCAACAACAGAATACCTACCTTACATGATCCACAGCCGGTCTCCACCAGGGTTGCTGCCCTTGTTTCCATCTTACTCACTGTGTCGGTTGGGGCCATGTACTCAGTACTCACACATGATGGGTGAGCATCATTTGATTTGATTTTGATGGGCTTTCAGAAAGTAATGGCAAACTACTGAAAGAAAAATTGCCTTGAAAATCACGTGGGATTGGGGTTGGTTGCAGTGTCCTACAAAGGACATGCAGCATTTTATTTTGTTAGTTGCATGTCCTTTACTGGACGAGCAGTCAACCCCAGCATTTTTTTTGGCTGTTTGTGATTTCTTGGTAAGTTTTTTTTTCAGTAGTTTGCCATTGCTTTCTGAATGACCGGCACTGATACAATTTTTATTTAAAAAAAACAACACAAGGCAATCTGCTGCCAAATCGCCTGCAGCTGTGTTTCAAACGCGGTATGTGGGACTACAAACTAGGTCAGTAACACCTGCACCCCAGAGCCGGCGTTACACATTAAAAAACAAACAATTTGATGTGCAATACTGGGATTTCCCACGTTTGACTGATGTTTGGTGGAAAGGATCTATATATATATATATATTATATACCAATCTGCAACATTCTGGGGAGATGGTAACCTATCAGGCCTTCCATCAAGCAGCCCTTATACCAAGCAGTCATTCCACCAAGCAAACCTTCCAACAAGCAAGCCTTCCACCAAGAGGACATACCATGGACAGTAAATGGCAGCTTCCCTCGTGTGTTACAGAGTCTGATAAGACTGACCAAGCATGTCACGGTGGAACTACATTTATCTCTTGGCTTTTGGTTGTTGATGATGTCTTGTCCCCATGACGCTTGACGGCAAAAGTGAAAGTGATGATGATGTCCGTGGGCACTGAAGAGATGTTTTGTTGAAGGAGGTTCAGTCAGAGGTAACTAGACAGCACTGTGTGACTGAGTCAGGGATCGTGTAGGTGTGTCAGTGGATGCACGCTTCTGGGCTACTACTGTGTAAAATGGGACAGGACACCTTGATGTTTGGTGGGTATATACTATCAGTCCCATATTTGTATTGACCAGCCGGGACTCGATGGGTGATATGGTCAGTATCATGCCAGCTTCTTTGTCTTCCCAGGACAATTCCTGGTACCTATTTTAAGCTAAAAGTTAGTTGCATATCCTTTACAGGATGTTGCAGTAGCACCAGCATTTTGTGCTGTGATTTCTTGGCAAGTTTACGTTCAGTAGTTTGCCATTGCTTTTTTGTATGTGGTAAAGGCTAGGTTAACCTATTAGCCCAAGTCTCAATGAGGATTCGAACACATGGCCACCAGGCCAGTAGGTATACATGCTAGCCACTGCACTATTGCGGTTGGACTACTACTAAGATCATTGTTAAAAGAGTCGGTATTAAGGTGCAGGAAGATCATGGATTGGTTTTCTAGTGTCTATATTGTGTGTGAAATCAGTCGTGCAGTTAAAGATTTCTTTGTTGATTAAAGGAAATAATATAGAAATACTGGTAAACAAGCAGCAACAACAACATCTCTTGAAGCCTCAGAAATGTGTTTTTACAGAAAAGGGTGTTTATATTGTGTGTGAAATCAGTTGTGCAGTTAAGATTTCTTTGTTGATTAAAGGAAATGATATAGAAATACTGGTAAACAAGCAACAGCAAAAATATCTCTTGAAGCCTCAGAAATGTGTTTTTACAGAAAAATGTGTTTATATTGTGTGTGAAATCACTCGTGCAGTTACGATTTCTTTGTTGATTAAAGGAAATGATATAGAAATACTGGTAAACAAGCAACAACAAAAATATCTCTTGAAGCCTCAGAAAAATGTTTTTTTACAGAAAAATGTTAAAAAGCCACCTAAATGTTGTGGGAGAGGTTAAGACACAAAAAGCTTATCACAAACATAAGAAAGAGTCAGGTCAACATATTTTACTTAGATGTTACACTGTGGTATTTCTGTCTTCTTGTAGATGCTCATAATTAACAATTACTATAAAACACTTTACTAATGGATGTATCCAGAGTGAAGTGAAGTCTGTTCTGAGTAATAGTTACTTGCATATCCTTTACAGGATGTTGCAGTCAACCCCAGCATTTTTTAGTTGGTTGTGATTTTCTAGGCAATTTAGCCTTCAATAATTTGCCATTGCTTTCTAAATGGCTCACACCATTGTGTAAATCAAGGCACAGCAATCTGCTATCAAATCGGTTGCGTCAGACTTCAAACCTGGATGCATTCATTACCCTTAAGCCACAGATGCCGACGAGTATCAGTAATACATGAGTAAACAAACAGTTTCTTCCTATGCAGGTGTGGATCTGCCAGGATTTTTGCCTGGAAGTAATTTTTTGCTGCCCTGGGATATCACAGTCAAAACTGAACAAGAGAAATGGCCATCTGTATCAGAGACATTTGGAGGTGGGAAAAAACGGCAGTTGAGAAAGTTAACGAAAGGTAAAGTATTTTGTTAACAGTAAGCAGTGGATATGATATGCTTCTGATACATCCACAGGATAAAATGTAAAGATGACATATCCATGCAGAGTGTATAACAGTTGTGTAGTGCCATGCAAGGTTACTTCATCAGGTGGTGTGGTAGGTTGCCATGTCCACGTGTGGTCTGTGTTGATCTGATGTGATTCACACCGTAGATTGTGGATTTATAAAATTAAGAAAACGTTTGTTGTTTCTCTCACTTGAGAATTTGTCCATGGATTATATTTGTGTGTGAGTCCTGACTGGTTCACTCAAGGTTTGACAGGTGTACCTCATGTTGGCAGGATGCGAGATAGTATTATTTTGAACCGCTGGATCTAGACCTGTACGATGGAAGTGTATTTTCTGTGTGAGGGAAGAGTACAAGTGAAGGACTCTTTTTACACATCGTGGAGTTTAATGGGTATATGGTGCTGGCCTTATATCTGTAGAGACCAATTCCCACTTGATGGGGGAGGTGCTCAAAAGCACACCATCTGCCTTGACTTTCTATGACATTTCCTGGTACCTGTTTTAAACTGTCGACCCGAGAACACAAGTCAGTTGTTTAAATCTGCTTTGATGGGGATTTGAGCTCATGACCACTGGGATGGTAGACCCACATGTTAGCCTTGCTGTACTGCGACTCCCATGAGGGAAAGAAGGAGAGAAAAATAATTGGTCATTTAACCTCATAATGTCATGACCTCTTAGAAGTAGAGGCTTTAATTTTACACCTTCTAAAACAGTATTTGTCAAAGGAATAGCTGTCCAATGTAGTGCATTGTTTTAGTGCATATATAACCTAGACATCATGTTTGTTTAAGTTCTCTGTTGTGAGCTCAAACATACATATAAAGGTGTCTAGTTTGTCACCATAATAATTGACTTTAATGCACACATGAATATAGTGCACAGGATTTATCGATAGTCAGAACAGCAGTCTAATAGAATGTACAATTAAGGCGAGAGACAGTGTTTGAGATCCATTGCAGCCAACCTTCATTGTGGAGACGGCACCTGATTGATTGATTTAAAAGTATAATTGATATTCACAAATAGAGTGTGCAGCCCTAAATCATAAATCCATGTACCTTATTTGCAGACCTGGCAGCAAAGTTACTGGAATGGATGTACGTTGATGCAAATAAGGCATCAGGGTTTGATCTGAAGTATGATTGAAAGCCCATGCACTTGCAAAAACTGCAGCAGGTGTGAAAGAGTCCAAGACATCACATATATGGGGTGTCCGCCTCTTGGAGCTTCACATGTCTCAGGTGACCCCTTATTGTTTGACTAAGGCTCAAAATCAAGTCCATCAGGACGAAGTGGAATAATGTAAAGGAATCATTGATACACCTGAAGGCGTATCACCTGTACTTTTGTATGAATGTGAAACGTGGGCAATGAGCAGATAAGCTGAAAAACTTAGTGACAGCTGGCAAGACTGAAGATAAAGAGCAAGAAGAAGGCAGAGAAGTAAATATCTGGATGACTCGACCACATGGCATGGCCGGGACTAGAACACAGAGCTGATCCACGACTCTGGTGATCATACAAGATGGCGAAACATGACCCCGACGCTTATCAGCAAGGCACATGATGATGATGAAGGCATATTGGGTACATGGTGCTATGTTTGTAATAGACCAATCAGTACTCCAGCAGTGATGTGATAGACCAATCAGTACTCCTGCGGTGATGTGATAGACCAATCAGTACTCCAGCAGTGATGTGATAGACCAATCAGTACTATAGCAGTGATGTGATAGACCAATCAGTACTCCAGCAGTGATGTGATAGACCAATCAGTACTCCTGCGGTGATGTGATAGACCAATCAGTACTCCTGCGGTGATGTGATGGACCAATCAGTACTCCTGCGGTGATGTGATAGACCAATCAGTACTCCTGCGGTGATGTGATAGACCAATCAGTACTCCTGCGGTGATGTGATAGACCAATCAGTACTCCTGCAGTGATGTGATAGACCAATCAGTACTCCAGCAGTGATGTGATAGACCAATCAGTACTCCTGCGGTGATGTGATAGACCAATCAGTACTCCAGCAGTGATGTGATAGACCAATCAGTACTCCTGTGGTGATGTGATAGACCAATCAGTACTCCAGCAGTGATGTGATAGACCAATCAGTACTCCAGCAGTGATGTGATAGACCAATCAGTACTCCAGCAGTGATGTGATAGACCAATCAGTACTCCAGCAGTGATGTGATAGACCAATCAGTACTCCAGCAGTGATGTGAGAGACCAATCAGTACTCCAGCAGTGATGTAATAGACCAATCAGTACTCCAGCGGTGACGTGAGAGACCAATCAGTACTCCAGCAGTGATGTAATAGACCAATCAGTACTCCTGCGGTGATGTGATAGACCAATCAGTACTCCAGCAGTGATGTGATAGACCAATCAGTACTCCAGCAGTGATGTGATAGACCAATCAGTACTCCAGCAGTGATGTGATAGACCAATCAGTACTCCAGCAGTGATGTGATAGACCAATCAGTACTCCTGCGGTGATGTGATAGACCAATCAGTACTCCAGCAGTGATGTGATAGACCAATCAGTACTCCAGCAGTAATGTGATAGACTAATCAGTACTCCTGCGGTGATGTGATAGACCAATCAGTACTCCAGCAGTGATGTGATAGACCAATCAGTACTCCAGCAGTGATGTGATAAACTAATCAGTACTCCTGTGGTGATGTAATAGACCAATCAGTACTCCAGCAGTGATGTAATAGACCAATCAGTACTCCTGCGGTGATGTGATAGACCAATCAGTACTCCTGCGGTGATGTGATAGACCAATCAGTACTCCTGCGGTGATGTGATAGACCAATCAGTACTCCTGCGGTGATGTGATAGACCAATCAGTACTCCAGCAGTGATGTGATAGACCAATCAGTACTCCTGCAGTGATGTGATAGACCAATAAGTACTCCTGCAGTGATGTGATAGACCAATCAGTACTCCTGCGGTGATGTGGTTAATACCATGCCTGCCTCTGTCGCTTCCATAGACATTTTCTGGCACCAGTTTTAGGATACATCGACCTAGGAGTCCAGTTCATAATACAAAATCTGCCTCGATTACGAATATAACGTTCACCTGTAATTGGACAGGAAGATTAGAGTACAGAACAATTTGCAATATAGTTCAAATTTTACAGTACACATGTTCCTTCAACAGTGCATTGTCATTTGGAGGCAGGAGGTTTGAATTCCTGTGTGCTTATTGTTTTCAGTTTTTAATATTGTTTGTAGTATCTTCTATCACTCCTCTTGTTCATTACTTTGATGAGTGCCAATCTATACCTGAGAATGATATTTCTCATGCCAATCTGTCATGATTTCTGTGTCAGCTACAGTGGAAGGTGGAGAGCCTGTGACTTCAGTTCGGGTCTTCTTGGGAATGGAGTATGAGTGTCCTCGAGGACATCGCTTCTTCTGCAGTGGGCCCGACAAGGTGATCAAGGTGTCCTCAAATAGTATAGTCAAGGTCAGTGTTGCGTGTTCACTTATTTATGGGGGTTTTATCTGTAGCTGATATATATTTTGTTTTAGTTGCATGTCCTTCTCAGGACGTAGCAGTCAACCCCAGCATTTTGGCTGTTCGTGATTCTTGGGCAAATTTTATGTTCAGTAGTTTGCCATTGCTTTCTGAATGACCAGCACCTATACCTTTTTTGAAAAAATACCTTTTTTGAAAAAAACCAGCACCGCTTGTGTTTCGAACCTGGGTATACAGGATTACGAATCATGTCTGTAACCTCTTCACCAGTGGAGACCAGTGATACCGATTGATTGATTGATTGTTGTAGTGGTCTAGTTTGACAACCATATTAAAAAAAAGAGGGGGGAGGTTTAAAAGACAAGAGGGTTGACTTCATTGCACCAGGTTTATCCCAAATGGCTTGGTTTCTTTCAGGGGGAAGGGGAGGGATCTACCAAAGGTGTCGCACAAACTTCGTTGCTTCAGCGAAGAACCCCAGGAGGCTCTGAGAAAATTGTACTCGTGAATCGAACGACGTAGCCCGGACTCAAAACCACAACATTCAGAGCACGGCAAGTGGTGTAACCACTTTGCCACATAGACTCCCTGACATACATATTGTGGGCTGTTAAGGTCAGAAGGCCAGTAGGATCAGGTCACGTGCTGCCCATAACCTAGGAGCACCTCTATGGCGTGATGCTTACCTACAGTCTCAAGTTTGGCTAATGTTTGAAGAATCACCATGCCTTGTTGAGATGTAAAGTTCCATTCCAGTCTGGCACACCTTTTGTGTGTGTCTGAGTTTAGTGAGTGGAATAGAGCTCTTCAACACAATCCCTGCAGAGAAGATACTTCAGTACCAGGTCAAGAGAACAGTCTAAATACCAGCCTCATTTTGAAAGACACGTGCCCTTTTCAGAACTCAGATGACCTGAATGTCTACACATTGGTTTTAAGAGTTAAAATTAAATCTTCCAGAGGATTTAAAACCAAACCAAGCATATATAGTAAGTTTTTAAAAAAAGGCCCTTTAACATGTCTTATTTTGTTAGCTCGATGGACACTCGCTGGGTGATTTGTCCAGTATCGTGCTGGCCAGCTTAACTTAATACATTTCCTGGGACCTATTTTTGGCTGGGTCAATGTAAAAAATTCCAGTCTGCTCTGATGTACATCAAACTCATGATCACCAGGTTGGTAGGTGAGCATTTCAAGCATGTATTGAAGTAGTAAGTGAAACCTTTCTACATGACAAGTATATTACTACCAGCATGCTTCTGCTAGTGCTTGGCTTCATGGCCACTGTCTAAAATGCAAGATAGGAAACTCTTTATGCAAGGGAGAAAATGCCTCAACACAAGATAGGAAACTCTTTACGCAAGGGAGGAAACTCCTGACACACAAGATAGGAAACTCCTCACACAAGGGAGGAAACTCCTCAACACAAGATAGGAGGGAAACTCCTCGACTCAAGATAGGAGGGACTCCTCACACAAGGAGGACACACAAGGGAAGAAACCCCTCACACAAGGGAAGAAACCCCTCACAAATGGAGGAATTCCTGAGAAAATGCTTGAGAAGAAGAGACACAATTTGAAATTTGATATTAATACTCATAGCAATATAGGTCTATCTCCACTGAATTTGTAGGCAGACAAATGAAATGATTTGGAATTTTTTATGAAGTGTAATAACTCACAGCTGTATGATTACAACAAATGAAGTTCTAATAAAAAAGCTAGAGAAAGGTAAAGAAACAGATGGATAGATCATTTACAGTCGTAACCTCAGTGCAGTCCAGGTGACATATTTAGCTGTAGATTGAAAATTTATTTTGATCTTTTTCCTCCGTTAGGGCATAGCCCCCCCAACCAACTTCAAGCACTCCTTCCCCAGCTGTCACATGTCTTCATCTACCTCCACCCCACATTATTCATTTTTGTTTCCCTGTCCCATCTCCGTGTGTATTTAGACCTTCCCCTATTTCATTTGCACTGTGGATTCCACACAAAGGCCCTTTTAATAATACTATTATCAGATTTTCTTGATGCATGTTTTCATCCAGCGCCAGCATCTTTTCCTCATCTCTTGGTTCACTGGTACTTGTCTAGTTCTCTCCATGATCTCCACATTGGTGATTCTGTCATACCATTTTAGTCTTTCTGCTTTGCGCACGCACCAATTAATAAATGTTGGTAATTTATTTGTAATTATTTTAGTGTATGAAAACTTTTAGCTTCCCTTATAATGATAAGCAAATGGCTAAAATAAGCGGCACGTGAAATATCATTGTTGACATTGCGACAGATTGCAGACAGTAGGTACCTTTGGGATGTGGTGCTAGGCGCATATTTTAGTGATTGAATGCCACACAGTGGATTGTGGGTCAGTTTTATGCCGGCTGCTTCTGGTTTTTTGACAGGTAAATCTCTGTTGGATAAAACATATTTGATGAATCGGCTAGTACCAGTGCAGTATTGACTCATCATCTCATCTCATCTCATGTTCCTTCTACACCTTGCGGTGTTGAGGTGAAGCGGGAAACTCCCGTTTATGTGCTTTATGTACCGAGATTCCCATGGACCCTGTTATTCGCTCTGTCCATCGTTTACATGGTCGCCCTCTTCTTCTGGTTCCGTGTGTTCTATACATCTTTGCTTGTTGTGGTATACTGTTAGTTGGTAGCCTAGTTATATGTACAAACCATTTAACTTGCTGTTTTCTAATTAAATCCAACACTGCTATAACCCCCACTTCAGTCCTGATTTCTTCATTTCTGATTTTCTCTCGTCTTGATACGCTGAGTGTTCTTTTCAGGAATCTCATTTCCGTTGTTGTGATTTTTCTTTTCTCTTTTTCTGTCATTGTCCAGGTTTGGCATTGGTAGCATAGAGTTGGTAGGAATATTGTGTTGTAGAGTGCTTTTTAAGTATCTACTGATACATGTTTGTTCTTTAGTATTGGTGTTGGCTGACAAAAATAATAACCGCTGCTGAAAAGGGAACAGCAACATGTGCTAACTGCACTACTATGGCACTTTACACACAAACACGCATGAATGCACATATGTGTGGTGTGTTTATTCTGAGTGTGTGTGTGTGTGTGTGTGTGTAGGTGTTGTGGGCAGAATCCTACCAGTCATGATTGGTTGAGGGCTTATGCTTCATTTGAATATGAAAGGCAGAAGGAGAAGAAGACATAGTGATTGAATCTGCTGTTTCCTTCACATATACAATAGTGTGTGTCTGTTTAAATCACATATACATGAATGTCAGATGTTAATTTATCTACAGCCTAGGGTAGAAGCGGAACAAACAGAAAGATAGATGCATTTAATGGTCATGTTTTTATTCTCTCTAGGACAATGCTAGCAGACTGGTCCAGATGGATATGCCTCTGTACACTGCATGTCATTACAAGTATGTTAGTTACTGTACTTCTTTGTGTGTGTTGTATGTCTGTCTGTGGGCTACAGTACTTCTTTGTGTTCATGTTGTATGTCTTTCTGCCAGTTACTGCACTTCTTTATGTATATGTCATTTATGTTTGTCTCTGTTACAGTACTTTTTTATGTACATGTATGTTTGGCTCTCAGTTACAGTACTTTTTTTATGTACATGTCATATGTTTGTCTCTCAGTTACAGTACTTTTTTTTATGTACATGTCATATGTTTGTCTGTCAGTTACAATACTTTTTTTATGTACATGTTGTATGTTTGTCTGCCAGTTACTGTATTTCATTACCTACATTTTGTTATGTTGGATTTCTGTTACTACACTTTCTTATGTACGTGTCTCGTGTTTGTCTCTTAGTTACTGCACTTCTTTATCCACATCTTGTGATGTTGTAATCTTTATCTATTACAGTACTTCTTTATGTACAAGGGAGCTTCAACCATAAAAGTGTGATAGAAATTACAATAACCATGCCATTGTCTTGTAACCTTCTGTCACACTTTTAAGGATTTCCATTGAATCTCCCTCGATTTTGCTTGTTAAGTTAAGTTGAAGATAATCACAGCTGCATTTGTATTGTTAGTGTCATGACTGATTTATTTAATTTATGGTGTTCCCACCTATATATCATACTTGTTATGACTGGTTGGGTTGATTGTTCATCATTCACAGCTGCGTGTACTCTTACTGTTATGATTGATTAACTATTTGTCATTCTGTGAATTGATGATTATTGATTTTCTGAGCATCTGTTGATAAGCTAGTCTGCCATTGCTTTCTTTTTTGTGACCATATTTGTCTGTGACCTTTGCCATTGTTTCTATAAAGAGATCTCTGCCTGTTGTGATCTTGAGACCATAACAAACAACTTTCTCTTGGCTGCTGTGTTGATAAGGTAGTCTGCCGTTGCTTTCTGTCTTGGCGGTGACCATATTTGTCTGTGATCATTGTCATTGTCTCTACAAAGAGATCTTTGCCTGTTGTCGCAATCTTGAGACCATAACCAACAATTTTCTGTTGGCTGCTCTGAAGCTGAGTCCACTGCCTGCTGCCATGGTTTCACGTCTGCCTGGTTGGGGGAGCCAAACAGGTTCAGGATGCAAAGAATACTATGGACAGACAGAAGTAAATAACAAAGTCCTTCAAGAAACAAATGAAAATCACAAATTGATTAGAGAAATAAGACAGAGGTGGTCAACATTTGTTGGGCATGTTATGAGGAGAAATAAATCTGGCGATAACTAAAAACCTCGAAAGGAAACTCTTAGTTACTGCATTTCTTTATCCACATCTGAAATATATAAAGGGAAGGCAACGATGTTTGGATGGCATAAGCGAGACAATGAGCACAAACCTGATCGAAGATGCTGGTGATCATGTAAGATGGCGAAACATGTCATGACCACCCATACTTATAAGCTTGGCATTTGATAATGATGCCTGACATTCGCAGCTGTGTGAATTGTTATTGTTATTAGTGTGGCATTCACAGTTGTATGTAATATTATTGTTTAGGCTGATTAAGTTAATTTAAGATGTTTTAGTGATCCAGTAACATTAGGGCTCCCAGCTTGTTGTTTTATGTCTTGTTGAGACATCATCATGTAATTGTAAATTGTTTAAGATATGCACAATTGTATATGTAATATTGCCGATAATAATTTTCCTCATGACATTTTCATTCAAAACTAATTTTCAGACAACCAAAAGGCTGCATGGCACAGATGATGAGAGTCTATATTGTCACACCTAGTGATGTGTCCAACTGTCCACCGGTTCGAGTCCAGATCAGCCCATATATTCAACCTTATCCATCCCCTTGTCCCCAGTTTCATCCTGGCCTGGATGCTCCACTAGAGTTGCCACCAGATGGCGTTTGGGTGCTGCGGTTACCGTATCCTTGCAACAGTGGTTTTATAACAATAGAAGGAAATGTAGTTTGAAGATTACAGCATAAACATTCATCTTGTCGCCGGTCCTTTGCATAACATCGCTGTCATCGTGTCCTGCTGAAAAGTTTCTTGATCCACTGCCATTTCTCCCGCCTTATGCACCCTCATGCTCAGGGTGACCGCAATGTCTTCTGTTAATCTTCGTGCTGGTTGACCTCAACCACTTCTTCCAGGAACCACGCCTTCTACCAGTTCTTTTTATGTTTGTTTTGGTGTTCGCTTGCTTTGAATTCAAGCGTTGTCTGTATATGTGCTACTACTTCTAGTGCACTTGACTGATTTTTGTATGTGGATTAACTTCCCCTATTACCAGTGTCCCTTGCCACGAGGCGAACCCACTCTGACATCTGAGTTACTTGTAATTTACATCCCCCAGTCAAGGACGAGAAGTCAACATTTTAGTGCAACTGACCGGTGTACGGGTTGAACCCGCTGCCTTGGCATCAGCACACTGCAGGTTTTAAGAGTGAGTACTCTTATTCATTCAGTCATGCTGACCTCCCACCATTGTTTCTTGTAGCCACTGTAAGGTTTAATCTGGCCAAAATATTTCAGTTTCTTTCATGTTCAAATCTGGTAGAATGTCAAAATTTTTCTTCTTATTAGTCCATGATTTTCTAAACAGCAAAACATAACACAAAGTAATGCGGCTTTACAGAACAGAATTATGAAATATACAAGTCATTGCGGTGGCTAGCCTTCATCAGCAAAACAAATACACAAAACACAACATATAATCACGGATAAAACCCTCTGGTGACTATATTAAGGCAAAAGAACGGGATGAGAAGAATAAGATGATGAAAACATGAGAACAATGAAGAGAAAATGGAAATTTGAAAACAAAATTTATTGCTGCTTATCTCAGAATTGCAGTCTGTGATGCTGACGTGAATTTCACCTTGATACTCTTATATAGACAGCCGTGGGAGTCTGTGGGTCATGAGGACTGGGGTGGGGGATTGTAACAGTTCAGTGAAGGTCCCAGGTAAATGAGTGGAAGTGGTGCATGAAAAAATAGAGAGGAAGGTAAGGTGGGAAACTGGAAGCAATGGAGATGTGATGGTTGTCCGAGAGTGAAAACAGAAGGAGTGCCCTGGTGGATGTCTGTACAATGCATGAGTGGGTATCGGTGAAATGGTGGCCATAAAGAGCAATGATGTGTGCACCTAAGGATGATGGTGATAACAATGAAACTCATTTTCTGTGCTCCTTTATGTGTGTACCAAGAGAATCCTAAAGTTTGGGTACACTGATATGTGTGAGCGCACATACATCAACAAACATTCATCTCATTATCATCATTGGCACCTTGCCGTCTTGACAGACGATAGTTTGTAAGGGATGGAGTTATTGCCTCTCCATAGCACAAAGCCTGGGCTAAAATATAGAGATCATGTGTTGCCCATGCAGCATGATCCCTCTCTCGGCCTGCCTAGTTCACTCCAGAGGAAAGGTAACACCTCTACATCTGGAACAAGACAAGCTGCAGAAGCTGCCAGATCAGCAAAGCAGTGCTCTAATTGTCCGCCTGTCGGAGCCTCGATCCTAGACCAGCGGCCAACCAAGGCTTAAGGCCTGGTCTGCCCTGTCATGACACTGTCTTTAGGTTGCATTTGCTCGCACCAGGGTAAGGCTTGTACCCTCCCAATTGCGCTCTTCCAACTGACGCCGTTGGCACAATGTGGGGTGTCGTGTTTGATAAGCGCCGCCCAACGTTGGGCGCTAACAGAAAGCAGGTAGTACCGTCTACTGTTATACGGTAGCTCAGTCATATCTGACTAAAACCTGACAAAAACATTCATCTAACCTCATATATACATATAGGACTGGGTTATGAATGTAAAAATAACTACCACCAGAAATGGCACTCTTGAATCTAAGATTTATTTACACATTACTTCATGCCACATCAATCTATGTAGAACTTACACATGATGGACAGGCACCAAGATCACTCCAGTGACTTGAGTACCCAATTGTCACCTCAGACTTGACTTTCTATGCTGCATGACGTGCCCAGCTCTGTGACGAAAGGGTTACGGACACAATTCGTAATCCCATATACCACATTCAAAACATAGCTGCAGACAATTTGGCAACAGACCACCTTGCGTTGGGTTTTTATAAAATGGTATGAATGCCGGTCATTCAGAAACCAATGGCAAACCACTAAGCATAACTGTAAAGGATATACAACTAACTTTTAGTAATGTGCCCTAGCATACATTCCATGATAAATGATTCCTTAACTGAGACTTCAGGCATATCTACAGAGATGAGAACCAGACGTACCTGATGCCTTCTGACCACCACCTCCTTCACAACTGCTACCTCCTCAAAGGAATGTTCACATACAGGATTTTGTGACCCCTTTAAGTGTTAATGTGACTTATTAGTTATTGAATTCTTGAACAATTGAGTGTATAACTTGGACGTTTAACAAAACCAACTGAAAAGCACATATCCATCATTGAATATTAGTATTACAGATAAGTATTATGAATTCATTGGATGGATAGTAGAACATATATCCAGTAAAAACTCAGTACTGAAGAAGAATGGCTAGAGACAAATAACGAGGAAAATGAAATATCTTACATGTGACAAGGACATGAAAGTCTATAAAAGATGATTATTGTTGGAAGGGGAGGCAGAGAAGAGGAAGACAACAACGTAGACATATTCAGGATGTGTTTGACAATTTAAAAGTGACAGTAATGGAGGCAGGACATCAGGCTTGTGATGAGAGATACATATTTAAAAGACTGTTATGGTGCTAAATTATGCACAGGAAAAGCCGCTGGAAGAATGAATTCTCAATGTGAAGGCAGTAACAAACAAACCATGCACTGCAGCACATCTGAAGTGGTGTTCCCTCCAAGTGTGGTGTGCAAATATTCTACTAGGATTACGGTTTAGTGAGCCTACATTTGACTTTTTTGCCCACATTGTGTATCTGTTAATGTGCAGAGTCTGCAATATTTGCATGAATTATTGTAGGTTTGGAGGCCAGTATTTCCCAGCATTCATGATGGAATAACTTCAACTGAGCTTTTTTGTTTCGTTTTGCTCTGGTTATAAATTTAAAATATCCTGTTCATTATTACTAACAATGACAATATATTTTGGAAATGTGGAAACTCCTAATTTTTAATAGCAAATTGAAGCTCAAATAGAACTGAATGGCAATAGTTTGATGTCGGTCTGCTCTTCAAACTTCCTGGTTAATTGCTGTTGTGTGTCAGCCGTGCAGCACCCACAGAGCTCAAACAGCTTCCTTATACCGATGCAGCAATTTATGCACTCCTTTGTCTTCACACCCCTCTTTACCCCGACTTTATGTCTGAAACAAAAACTTTTTCAATTTTCTCTTTGTTTTATCGTCTTTAATAGCCAACAAATGGCGGGGGACTGCGTGGTCTCGAGGTAAGGTGTCCGCCTCGAAAGCTGGAGGTCCCGGCTTCATGCCCCGGTGAGGACCGGGATTTTTTTCGCGTGGACTTCTAGTAATAAAATTTCCCCTGGTCTCTGGGTAGTGAGATCAGATGCCCGTGTGTATTGTTGCACACGTAAAAAAATCCCTTTTCAGTTGGAAATCGAAAAAGAGTAGCCTAACAGCGCTGCCCGGGCATAACATCACATAAGTTTGGAGAGAATAATAATGGAGGGGTGTATGCCTGGGAAGAGAGGAAGAGGAAGGCCAAAGAGAAGATGGGTGCAGGATGTGGCGGATGATCTCCAGATGGGTGTATCGGACATGGGACATCTTGCTTATGATCGAGAGGTTTTCCGGAAGGTTGTTATGGGAGCGAGGTTCTGCAAATGACATGATACTGAATGAATGAATAGCCAACCTTCTTCATCATTCAGCTCTTGAAGTATGGATGCATTTGTTCTTTTCTTTACCAAAGATATTCTTAGATCTCATCTATAACATTTATATTCAAAGGCATTTATGCGCTGTTCAGCTTATTTAGTAAGTGTCCAGGTCTAACAGGCGTATGTTGCAATGGGAAAGATGCATGCTCTTAAAAGTCTTAATTTTTGTAGTTCTGCTTGTCCCACTCCATAATTTATTCAACTGTTTTAGTCTTTGAAGAGCAATTGATAGTCATCCTTTAATTTCTTTCATTGTGTCACCGTTGTTGGTAATCAATGACCCAAGATATTCAAAATTGTCCACCACCTCCAATTTTTCCTCATTAACATACATTTCTTTCTTCATAGTGGTTTTATCTGTATGCATTATCTTTGTTTTTGCTGTGTTCAGAAAAAAGTTGTGATTTTCACTATTCAATTGTGTTGAGGCTATTATGTTTTCTATACCAGCCTGTGTTGTGGATAGCAATTCTGTATCAGCAGCATACCGAATCTCTGGTATGTCATGACCACCGATATTTAGGGCATCATATAGCTCCCTGTTTATATTATCTCTTACATTTCTCATTATATTTTCGGCGTACAGGTTAAACAGATAGGGGGACAGCACTCATCCCTGACGGACTCCTTGCTTGATGTCAAACCAATCTGATGTCTTGCCATCTATTCTAACCGCTGCTTGTTGGTCTAGATAGAGCATTCTTATGAGTTGTATTACATGTGATGGAAAGCCCATATTATTCATGATTTCCCAAAGTTTCTGATATTGTACACAGTCAAATGCCTTTGAATAATCCACAAAACTATAGAATAGGTTTACATTATATTCTCTGCACGTCTCTGTTATTAAATGCATGTTGAGAATATGATCTCTTGTTCCTCTTCCTTGTCTAAATCCAGCTTGAACCACGTTAATTTCTTCTTGCATTTCCTTACGAAGTCTTCCCATTATGATTTTTAATAGAATTTTACTTGCATGACTGATCAGGGCAACTGTTCTATAGTTGGTGCATAATTTCAGGTGGCCCTTTTTTGGTATTGGAATGAAGATAGTTTTCTTGCAATCATTTGGCCGTATACCATATTTCCATATCTTTTTGCATAATGCGTGATAGATTTGTATGCTTTCTTCTCCTCCCTTCTCAGGAATGGCACTGGATGGTGATAATAAAATATACAGCTTGCCAGGTTTGTTAGCCAACAATTAGCCATGCACATGACATTGAATAAATATTAATTAAATTGCTGCCATATTGTAATTATTAAATAGGTCACGGCATCATCATCCTGTGCCATGCCGGTAAGCGTGGGCGGTCATATTTTGCCATCTCACTCGATCACCAGAGTTGTGGATCAGCTCCGTGTTCTTGTCTCGACCATACAATGTGGTCAAGCCATCCAAGTATTTACTTCTTTGCCCTCCCCTTGTTCTCTTCCCCTCGATCTTGCCAGTTGTCACCAAGTTCTCCAATTTATTTATCTCATAACGTGACCAAAGAATGTTGAATGTCTACGTCTAATTTCTCTAATCAGTTTACGATTTTCATTTTTTTCTTGAATAATTTGGTCATTGATTTTTCTGTCTGTCCATGGCATTCTTTGCATTCTCTTCAGAAACCACATTTCCACAGCCATCAGATGTTTTTAACTTTTCTGCTCATTGTCCACGCTTTACATCCATACAAAAGCACAGGTTCTATGTAGCACCTCAACTCTTTTTCTCGATGCAAATTTTTTGGTCAGTATGTTTGTTTTTTTTAAATCTTGCAAAAGGCTGCCTTCACCATGGCGGTTCTTGTTCTAATCTCTTCAAGGCATCTCTCATAAGATGTTATGACTGTTCCGAGAGAATTGTACCAATTCACTTATTTAAGAATATAAGAAATTTAAGATCTGGAGACATTACACATCCCTGTCTCACACCTCTCTTAATAGGGTGATATTGACCTACTTCATTATCAATCTATATGGCAGCTTGTTGTTTCCATTTTATGTTGTTTTTTTTTCTTTAGAGCCTAAGGTCTTTTCCATAATTTGCAGATCTGCAAGCATTTCCATCATGTTGACATGTTTACTTTATCGAAAGCCTTTGTGTAGTCAATAAAGCAAATATGTAAGTCATTGTTTACTTCTATAGAACGTTTAATTAATGTTCTCAGCATATGTTGTTGTTTGTCCATCAAGAATGATGATGACCATTTATTTCATCCAGTGGGGTTGAAGGTATGGAGCCGTGGGTTCTAAGATGGCTGATGAGGCCTATTTTGGCTCAAATTGTTCTTTGACAATGTGGGCAAAGAATGCTTGACATTTCTGGAAGAGGATTTCCTGCAGTGGTTTTTCTGTCCTGCCTTTTCTTCACAGCTCTTGCAGTCCTGGTTGCCTGACTGCACCCTTGCGTAATGATGCACGCCACAAATTTCGGTCTCTGGCTGCAGCCTCCCAGGTGTCATGATGAATTCCAAAAGCATTCAGTGTAGATTTTCAGAGTGTCTTTAAAGCGTTTCCTCTGGCCACCTTGGGAGCGTTTACCACTACGCAGTTCGCTGTAAAAAATTCGTTTAGGAAGCCTGTGATCTGGCATGTGAGTCAAGTGACCAGCCCAGCGAATCTGATTTTTCATTAGTAGGGTGTGGATACTGGGCATGGACGCTCTTTCTAGGACTTCAGTGTCTGGAATCTTGTCTTGCCATTTAATCTTCAGTAGCTTCCTTAGGCAGACTGTGTGGAAGTGGTTTAATTTCCTAGCGTGTCGCTGATAAACAGTCCAGGTTTCACAAGCATATAGCAGTGTGGATAATACAACTGCTTTGTAGACTTTTAGCTTTGTTTGCAGGCTTATTCCAGTTCTGTCCCATACATTCTTGTACAGTCTGCCAAAGGCCGCACTGGCCTTGGAGATTCTTGCATTCACTTCATCATCAATTGTGGCAGCTTGTGACACAGTGCTGCAAAGATAGGTGAATTTGTCCACAACACTTAGATTATGACCAATCACTTTGATATTCGGCACAGTGTGATTATTCCCTGGAGCTGGCTGGTACATAACTACAGTCTTCTTCAAGTTGATATTGAGCCCAAAGTTGGCACAGGCATGTGAGAAAGCTGTAACATTATGTTGCATGTCTGCCTCTGAGTTGGCGTATAGAGCGCAATCATCAGCAAACAGGAGCTCTCTGACTGTGTCGCTGTCAATTTTGGTTTTAGCTTTCAGCCTTCTGAGATTGAATAACTTTCCATCCATAAGGTAGTTGATGTCTATTCCAATGTCGTCATTCTCAAAGGCATTCATCAACATGGCTGAAAACATGAGGTTGAACAGTGTTGGTGCCAGGACACATCCTTGCTTCACTCCATTGGTGACATGGAAAGGGCTCAGACAGTTCACCATTTTCCTGTACTCTTGCCTGCATGCCATCATGAAATAGCTGCACTATTTGGACAAACTTTCGTGGACAGCCATATTTTGCCATAATCTTCCACAGTCCTCCTCTGCTGACTGTATCAAAAGCCTTGGTAAGGTCAATGATAGTGGAGAACATTTCGTAGTTCTGTTCCTGACATTTCTCTTGCAGCTGCCTTGCAGCGAAAATCATGTCAACAGTTCCACGTTCTTTTCTGAAGCCACACTGGCTCTCGGGAAGAAGACCTTGATCAAGATCAGCTGTGTGGCGATTGAGAAGAATTCTGGCGAGTATCTTCCCTGCAATTGAAAGCAAGGAGATGCCTCGGTGGTTGTCGCAGGATTGGCGGTTTCCGGTTTCTTTACGTTTGTAAAGGTGGACTATTGTCTTGCCAATTAATCTTCAGTAGCTTCCTTAGGCAGACTGTGGCTATTTCATGATGGCATGCAGGCAAGAGTACAGGAAAATGGTGAACTGTCAGCATATACACAGCTTTTACTATACCCTTGCCATTTATAAACCCACATTATTGTTCTCCTATTTTGGGTTGTATATTCTTCGTAACTCTTTGCATAATAATTCTAAGCAAAATCTTTGTGATGTGGCTCATTATACTAATTGTTCGATATTTATCACATTCCAAGGCTCCTGATGTCTTTGGGATTGCAATAAATATTGAATTACATAATTCGGGAGGTGTATCTCCAGTAGTATCATATATTGTGTTCAGCAGTCTGGTGACTTGATCTATTCTCTATTGTTCTATGGCAGTGATAATTTCTGTTGAGGTCACGGCACATCCTATCGAAAAATAGAAGACATGTCAAGTCAGGCCTGCAGGTAAAATTTAATCTGCTTAGCTCCCAATTTTACTGAGGCCAGTAAATAATCAATAGCTCAGATTACTGAGCACTTCCTTGTTGCAGATCACGACACTAAAATATAAATAAACCCTTCTTAAAATTGACATACATGCTTCATTGAGGTACCGTTTGATTCGTTTTGTCAAGCTGTATCCAGATGTGATGGTTTCATAAGGTAAAAAGTTTTTAATAGATGACCAAAGTTTCTACGTCACTTTACAGTTGTACTTACATCATACAATTTGTACTTTGTGCGTCGGTTGATGACTTTCTTCAAGTACAATTTGTGAATTATTGATAACAACGTTTGGAGAAAACGCATTGGCCAATAGCTTTATTTGTTTCAATAACTTCTCTTAGATCCATTGCGTTATTCGTTGGATCTATAATCGGTGTCACAATATCTAAGTGAAATGGTGCACATTCAAAATGGCTTCGTATTCACTTTCTCATACAAGGAAATGTCGGTTAATTTTATAATTGGACATTTCCCATTTGTTTTTCGGGTAAATCACGTATTTACTGTTCGAGCTATAATGACCTCTGGAATTCTCATAAATTATCATTTCTGGGGTTTATGACTTATAGCAGATCACTTTGCGTTGATTTTGATGGTATGCGAGTCTGCCATTCTTCTTCTGCGTTCATCCAGAGTTTTTTCTTCGGACGTGATTGCGTTGTGCCTGTTTACAGCAGAGCTGCGTTCTTGCAGCCGTTAGGCCGACACATCCGACTTCTGTGGGCATTTGTTCAGAAAGCAGTAGTAAACTACTGAACATAAAAATTGCCTAGTAAATCACAAAGGGGCGAGTTAGCGAAGTTGATAGCGAGCTGCACTGACATTAATGATGTCATGAGCACGGTCAGACTCATAGCAGGAAACTGTCCAATATGGTGGACATTTTCAACACCATGTGCTTGTGAAACTTTGCATGTGCAGGTGCATCAAGTTGTATAGATACACCACATAATGACACCCTAATAAACTACCAAGAACCATTTGTCAACTGTCTTATATAATTCTGTGACTTACTGTTATAATCACCCCTTTGTCTCATCCCTCAACATTCCTAAAGCAACAATTAACTCTATGTGCAAATGCTGTTAGCGACATAACTAAGGATCATTCCAACAAACTAATATTTCTGGTACCAAGCAAGTAAGCACTACCAAGTATTCCAACAAACTAATATTTCTGATATCAAGCAAGTAAGCATTACCATGTAAATCATGGGAACATTCCAACAAACTAATATTTCTGGTATCAAGCAAGTAAGTATGCCAAGTTATTATTTCAGTGGCTCGTATGAAGCAATACTTGGCAATTCACAGATAACGTAATCACACACTTGACAGAAAACTTCTGCGTCCTCAGTTTGAACAGTGAATGTTTATTGCGAAACAGCATACAGCGTGGCTACCTACACGCTGCCGACTCTCTGTCATCGCATCCTGCGTGTGAGCCGCACATGCTGTCTTACCTCATTATTATTTATGTCTACTGATCGTCACGGAAGTATCTGTGCTGTGTACGTTATCCTCTTCCTAACTTAACTATTGTGTCTACTCTCAAACATAACCTGCAACCAACAGTTGCTTGTCGCTGAGTGCATTGGACCGCCATTCTGGTCAGCGGTGTTGTTAAAACAACGTTGAATGTCGAACTGCTACTTGACGGCGTTCTTGGCTTCATCACCAGGCCTCGGCTTCGTAGTGCTGCTTGATTATAACTTGATTCCATGAATGGAATATTAATTGACTTTGACAAATCATTCTCTGGTGGTATTATCGATGGTTGTCTCACTCAGTCGATGTTTCTATGTCCTCGTCCTGACTTAGAATGTCACAAATATGTTGGCAGTCTTGTCAGCCTGTGCGCAGTCATGTGATCCCACTAGCTCCGTCCCCTGGCTGAGCGTGGCGCTCTTTGTGTAATGTTTTTTTTTCCTTTCGTTAGTGCGAACTGTTCTTATCTCATTTTCTAGGCGCATGTACTAGGTCACGGCTATCCGTCTTCCGTCTCATGGCAAAGCATTACCATGTAAATCATGGGAACATTCCAACAAAGTAATATTTCTGGTACCAAGAAAGCAAGCATTACCATGTAACTCATGGGAACATTCCAACAAAGTAATATTTCTGGTACCAAGAAAGCAAGCATTACCATGTAACTCATGGGAACATTCCAACAAAGTAATATTTCTGGTACCAAGAAAGCAAGCATTACCATGTAACTCATGGGAACATTCCAACAAAGTAATATTTCTGGTACCAAGAAAGCAAGCATTACCATGTAACTCATGGGAACATTCCAACAAAGTAATATTTCTGGTACCAAGAAAGCAAGCATTACCATGTAACTCATGGGAACATTCCAACAAAGTAATATTTCTGGTACCAAGAAAGCAAGCATTACCATGTAACTCATGGGAACATTCCAACAAAGTAATATTTCTGGTACCAAGAAAGCAAGCATTACCAAGCAAGTAAGCATTAATATTGCTTATTGCTTATAAATTATAATATTTTAATATTTAAATCATAGGAACATCCAACTTATACTGCTGTAAAGGGTCACATTGGATTTAATAGAACATATATTATGAGAGAGGTAGAATAGAGAAATCTGCTTATTGAAATGTGTGGCTGGAGGAAGCAGAAATGTTTTTTTTTTTTGGTTGAGAAGAATATTGAGAATATCAAGGACAGAGAAGAATGTTGAGAATATCATGGACATAGAACAACGTTGAGAACATCATGGACAGAGAAAAATGTTGAGATCAAGGACATAGATTAATGTTGAGAATATCAAGGACGTAGAAGAATATTGAGAATATCATGCACAGAGAAGAATATTGAGAATATCAAGGACAGAGAAGACAAGAAACGATGAGGTATTGACCGCAGCAAGTGTTACAAGATCACTCAGCAAAACCATATGGCAAAGACAAAGGAAAATTATGGGGCACCCTGTCAGGATCTTCTAACTTGACAATGGCTCGTGTGTTCTGACAGGGAGTGAAACACAATCATACACTACGAATGATTGTACGAAACACACGGTAACATAACTGAAAACAATTATAATCACATTCTTCAGATAATGTAGCGCTCACAACTAGCGGCATTCTCATTTGCAATGACATACGTACAAATCTACAAGATCATCAATGCATACAATAAAGCAGGCTTTCAGTCTCCACAGAACATACAAGCTTTCATACATCAAGCATGGAATAATACATTAAATACAAGCCACTTTCTCCCACGTCTGTCCAGTCTCATAGTCGTTCGCAGTCTTAGCTCCCAGCCAGGGTTTCGTGTTGGCCCGGCTTTGGGTTCTCGTGTGCTTCGTGCGCCACGCTGACCATTGGCCACTGCGCAGTTGCTGCTAGTTGAGTTCACATTCGTCCTTGTCCGTCACCTTCCAGGCGCGGGCGAGTGAGATTCTGACACACACCAACAGAAACAGTGTAATAGACCAATCAGCCTTACGTTGGAAATACTAGGTAATAGACGCATGGGAAAATAGAGAACAATGTAAATGGAAAACTCAAACTGCTGGTTAACATATACTAATGACATCAACTTCATCAAAATATCAGACAACAGACAGGCTTGGAGAGCCAGGTTAGCATTCCTGGGAGACTCACTTTTGTGGTACCGTCCACATCCCAGCTGGTCAAGTTGGAACAGTCAGACTTCGATCATCCCTCAAGTGAAGGCAGGGACAGTCCATAGCATTTTCCGCCATCCAAGGTGGCTTCCATAGTTGCAGGGCCGACACATAGCGCCCTGGTGCTGGGCTCACCGAGGGAATCGTCTCGTTCTGCTCATGGCTGCTTTAAATCCTCACTTAAATATATTGGGCATTTCGTTCACCATGGGCCGTTCCCGCACAAATCAGACCGGTCTGCAGACGGTATCCACTCGGCAAGTTTTTGGTTCAGACATGTGCTTGTCTTTATGCCCATCAGAGTTGTTCCAGGCACGACGGACATTCGGAAAACTACCTAGTTAGAGCTGTTCCGAACAAAGAGCGGCATTCGGAAACTAGGTAATCAGAGCTGTTCCTAGCACGAGAGACATTCGGACGAGACATTTCACTCAGACGTCAATGCGTAGTGACAATTTTTATTTTGCCACCCTTAGGACGGCACTTCCGGCTTCGGCGGGCATTTTTTAATGTGGTTAGCCTTCCTCTGGTTTCGGGGCACTTTAGACTTATTGTTGTGATGTCGCCCACATCTCAGCTGGTCAAAATAGAACGGTCCATGACATCATGGTCAACCCTCAAGGGAAGGCAGTGGCAGACCATGGGCATTCCCTCGCTATCCAAGCAGGCTTCCATAATTGCAGAGCCGGCACATATTGCTCTGAGACTGGGCTCACCCAAGGAGTTGCCTCGTCCTGCTCATGGCTGCTTTAGTTCCTCACTTCAATGTGTTGGGCATCTCGCTTGCCACTGGTCGCTCAAGCACACACCAGGAACGGTCAGTCTGCGGGCGACATCCACTAGGTAAGCTTTCACTTCAGACTACGCAATGGATTCGCTAGCCTTGCGTTCCATTTCGTGTTATTGAGACGTTTTTCCACATTTGTCTACACTCTCTATGTGTTAGATACAGTTTTCATTCGACTGGGGCACTTCAACCTTTTAGTACTCACTCATGAGGTAGGCTACATGTGCTGCCGGCTCAGCACCTTACCTCCGTACAGCAGTGAGCGTGAAACGGCCAGGCCATCTCATCCGGGGATCCCTCATATCCCCAGCTGAGAGCCTTCGGACAAGTATCTGAACTGAGCATGTAGCATGCTCAGTATCTCACCTCCATTTTTCGGTAGGTGAGTATCAGCCCAGCTCTCTCATCCAAGGGTAGTAGCGTAGAGCGTTCAGCTACATCTCTCAGGTGGAGGCCTTTGTGTAAGTGTCTGGACCAAGTTTGTGGCTTTATGCGCCTGAGTTTAAATTTTGACTGCTATCCTCAGTCTACCTGCAGAGCAGCAGGTTGTGTCTTTCTTAGTCTGGTCCCTATCCCAAGAGCTGTCCAATATGTAGTTTATATCCATTGGCACAGCGCTTGGGGTCAGTGGGACACTTAAGATCCCCCACCGTGGCAAGGTGGAGACACATCGGGGGAGGAAATGAATCTTTCTTTTCACAAGCTTGCTTGAATCTTCTTGTCTCGGTCTCTGCACTTCTAAGTAAGTTGTTGACCTGTAGAAGAGATGAACAATCAAGAGGTTTCAAGTTGACCTATTGTAACTTTTAAAATTACCTGCGCTATCAGGTCGACCAAGCCTAAAATGCATACCCTTAGTTCAGTTCTGTATAAAGTGATAACTGATCAAGGAAAGTAAAGCCTATTTACATGTACGGCTACTTGAAGTTCACTAAATTCTGCACAGAAACAGTGTAAAAGGTGAAAATCACAGAGTACGCTCGCCTTAGCAAATCACTGAGCACTGAAAAGATTTATTTTTTTTCTGTGCAACAACCACATCTACTAAATGTTGCAGGTCCTGTTCATTGTCTGCAATCAATACTTTATCGTCTGCATATCTAATGTTATTGATGCATCGTCCCCCAATGTTGATTCCTTCCATATCTTCAATATTTCTGAAAATATTTTCACTGTACAGGGAAAACAGATCTGGAGACATTACACATCCCTGTCTCACACCTCTCTTAATAGGCTGATATTGGCCTACTTCATTATCAACTCTTATGGCAGCTTGTTGTTTCCAATATATGTTTTTTACAAGTCTGTCTTTTCCATAAATTTGTAGATCTTCAAGCATCCTTATCATGTCGACATGTCTCACTTTATCGAAAGCCTTTGTGTAGTCAATAAAGCAAAGGTGTCGATCTTTGTTTACTTCTATAGATCGTTCAATTACGGTTCTCAGTAAATACACATCATTTACTGTACCCTTTCCTTCTACAAACCCACATTGTTCTTCTCCTATTTCAGGTTGTATTTTCTTCCTCACTCTTTGCATGATAATTCTTAGCAAAATCTTCGTGATGTGACTCATTATACTAATTGTTCGATGTTGATCACATTCCAAGGCTCCTGATTTCTTTGGGATTGCAATAAATACAGAATTACATAATTCATGAGGTATATTTCCAGTATCATATATTGTATTAAGCAGACTGGTAACTTTATCTATTCCATATTCTTCTAAAGCATTAATCATTTCTGTTGTGACACTGTCTGAACCGGGGGTCTTGCCAGATTTCATATGGTTAAGAGCATTCTGAACCTCCATCTTCAAAATTGCTGGTCCTTCATTATTATTTTGAACATCGTAGTGTTCGTCTCTGTTGTCGTCATAAAGGTTTTTCACGTAATCTGACCATACATGTAAGATCTGATCTTTTTCTATTATGACTCTTCCATCTTTTGTCTTTAGGCAGCCTGCTGATGTACGTGTTCTTTGATTAGTAAGCTCCTGATTCTTTTGTGCATTAGTTTCGCATTTTTACTGTTGTGTTGTTTTTCAATTTCTTCGCAGTTTTTCTCAAGCCATGTTTCTTTTGCCTCCCTACATAAGGTTCTGACTTTTCTGTGAATTTCTTCATATTTAGGCAGGATTATTTTTGTTCTGTCTTCTTGTTTCCATTAGTTGTAAAATTTCTTCAGTCATCCATGTCTTACGGCCCACTTTCTTTAATTTTGGAATAGTTTTTTCTGCTGCACAACTGATTGAATTCTTCAGCATTTCCCATTGATCATCTACATCTTGAAATAGGATCTCTAGATCAGACAATAAATCAAATTTGTTCTTTACTTCTATGTTAAAATTATCTTGTATTTCTTTGTCAGTTTTCAATTTGCACAAGTCATATTTAGGGTTTCCTGCTATATACTTGACTTTCTTTAACTTTACCCTCAATGTGCCTGTAATTAATCTGTGATCACTGTAACAGTCTGCATTTGGAACTGTTTTTACGACTGTTAACGCATTTCGAAACCTTCTGTTAATCAGGATGTAATCTATCTGGTTTTTAATCCTGCTGTCTGGACTCCTCCATGTCCATAATCTTCTAGGATGCTGTTTAAACCAGGTGTTTCCTACAACCATTTCTTGTTCTTTTGCCCATTCTACAAGTCTGTATCCTCTTTCATTTCTCTCTCCCAAACCATGGTTGCCTACACTGCATCCATCGCCTTGCTTTCCTATTTTTGCTTTGAAATCACCCATTATGATATTTATTTCTAATTTTTTTGCAGTTCTTCATAGCAGACTCCATGTCGTTATAAAATTCCTCTATACTTTCTTCACTGCATTCACTTGTTGGGGCATATACTTGAATGATATTTATTTTAAAAGGTCTTCCGTTTAATTTTACTAATAGAACTCTGTCTGACACAGCTCGATATCCTTTGACAGAATTTGATGTTTGTTTATCTAATATAATTGCTACACCTCTTTGGTGTTCTTCTCCCCCAGAGTAAATAATCTTATAATCATCTCCTGTCCTTATCCCTGCCCCTTTCCATCTCGTTTCCGATATTCCTAATATGTTAATCTTCTCTCTCTCTCCATTTCTTGTTTGATGTTTTCTAATTTTCCATCTGCATTCATTGTTCTAACATTCCAAGTTCCTACTTTCAATGATATTAATCTTTTGCACCTAGTAGCCTGTTGACGGTCTGGAGTCACCTGGTGCGCATGACTATCACTACCGGGCGAGGCTGCTCCTATGGAACACCCATTTACGCCGTTTCTCTGATTATCGATGAGTCCACACAACATGATTTTCTTGGCATTTATAAAGAAGGTAGTTTGCCATTGCTTTCCTTCTTAGCAGTGACCATACTAGTCAGTGGCCGTAGCCATTGTCTCCTCAAAAAAGAGATCCTCTGCCTACCGTCGTGAAGGTGAAGACCACAACCTACAACTATCTGTCGGCTGCTCTCATCTTCATCCACCACCTGCACCCATGGCTTCACGTAACCCTGATCGGGGGACTAAACGTGTACTCCACCTTGCCCAAGGGTTTCCCATAGGCTAGCGGAGGGAAGGAGGCGCCTTACTTCTCCTTTGATAGGGGATACCCCTACCCCGCTACCCAGAGTACTTCACTCCAAGTACTTCACTCAAAAAGAAAAGTCACGCCTGGATCTAGATGGATCTAATAAGTACCTTCAACAAATTTGAGTGTCTTCTTCACACATAACATCAGCAGATTTCAGGTTCCTGGACTTGGTTTTGTGTTTCCAAGTTAGCTGGCTGCACATTTATAGGCTGGTACTTCGTCTCTTCTCCTATTATTTTATAATTATGGATAAGTTTGCATAGGCTACCATGCTGGCAAGCTCAGTGGTCCTTCTTCTGTTACGTTGGTTCGTGAAGGTTCTTGGTTTGAGTACACTGACTTTTTGCTGGTCGCCACGCCACCTTAAAGCCTTGTTTGTCTTGGTTTGAGCTATGACGTCACGTCCAATCACAACGCTTGTTGCAAACTATCTTAGGAATATTGCTGTTCATTTTAGGAATCCGCGCGATTTCCACTTTGGGTGATGTAAATGTATCCTTTGTCTTAACTCTCGTGCTAATCCTTTTTTTCCCTATACTTTTAAATTTGAGAATGTTGGTGATTGTTGGCGCTTGTTGTAAACTGGAAGGGTAGTGCGGGGAATTTAAAAACAGCGCTGTGACGGTTTGCAAGAAATATACGACAGGTGGGCACATTCATTATATGTACGTTTTGCCTCGAGACTGTGAGAATGTTCAAATTCAAACCCAGTCGTCTGCACATGTGTTGGTAGAAGAACCACCTACGATATGTGACTGTTACTATGTATGTGTAGTTGGTTGTCAACATTTCTGGAGTATAACTTTTCAACCTGTTTGTTGGTTGTTGCTTTCGTTTATACGATAACTTGTCAACCTGTTTATTTGGTTGTTACTTATCTCTGGAGTTTAATGACTTGTCAACTTATTTAGTTGGATGTTACTTTTCTTGGTTATAAATTGTTAACCTGTTAGTTGCTTATAACTACTCAGGTGTATAATAACTTTTCCAACTGTTAGTCTTTTGTGCTGTTTTTCAGATGTATAATAATCTCTCTACTTTTGGTAATTTGGCAAACATCTAGTCAGTTGTAGTTTACTGTTGTAATAGCTGCTTAGCCATACACGTTCCTTCTTGTATAAAAGTGTTATAAGTAGGATACTGTGCAACTATTAATGTTCATCTGTGGAAACTGTTGAAGTTTATTAATTACCATTGCATTGAACGTTGCATTGCTGATTGTAATGTACATTCATTGTGCGAAATGTTATGTCACTTTTGGAGATATTCCAGAGCACAATAAAGTTATATGGATATTGTCTTTATTTTATTTGTTAGGCTTAGCTTGTGTAGACTAGTTGCTGTACATTGTGGCTAAAATCGTGCCTCATATTTAGATTGAGTTGTTTATGCTGATTTACTATCACAGAATACTAATTAGGGTTTAGGATTTTATTTCCTAGATTTCTGCACAAGGACATGCACAGCTGTCTTTCTTTTCTCATCTATCCTGTTTTTGATGCACTTGGGGAGCGAGTATGGAGTTTTCCAGTCTCCACCACGACCAATCTATATTTTCTTTAAATCCCTTTCATTATTCTTTTATCTCTTTCTTTACCTCCTGTCGCCTCCTCGTCTATACTCCTCCTTTTACAAAACCCCCCTGCTTCAAGAAGTGGGGTCAGCAGAGTTATACTATACAGTGGCATCTACATCAGTATTGATTCCCACTGGATGGATGCACCCCAAAAAGCTGATTAGCTGGCTTTCAAGTATAAGCCCAATTAAGCTATTAGAATAGCTTGGCTTCAGTGCTGTGACCCATACATCGTCGATTCCATGGTGATCAGAAATATGGGTCACAGCATTGAGACCATGCTTATGACATTACCAGCGCCGTTGGCTAGCATTGAATAAACTAACAGTATCATTATAGTTGTGGAAGTTGTTGTGGCACAGTGGCCAGGGCGCTTGTCTTAAAAGTCTAGAGGATCGACTTCATTGCACCGGGTTTTATCCCATATGGTTTGGTCTCTTTCTGCACTGCAGCCTACCGAAAAGGTCGCACAAAGCACAAACTCCATAGCTCCAGTGACAACCCCCAGAAGTCTCCAAGAAAAATGCACTCGTGAACCGAAAACGTAGCCCGGACGATATACCCCATTATATATATATATATATATATATATATATATATATATATATATATATATATATATATATATATATATTGCATTTATGACTGTATCGATTGAAGGGCTGAGGTTTGTGCATATACTAGTAAAGGTGTTTTTGTATTCACCTCATATGATGTGTGACCACATCTATAACCTCACGGGGTGTCTCTTTCACAGTCTTGATTAGCACATTCTGAGTACAAAAACTGAACGGGAAACTTCAGCTTCAATGGAATCTTAATTTGGACAAGTACATTTTTGAGATCAATTGAAGGCACCACTTGTCATCCTCTGGGAGTATGGGGTGTTGTTAGACCCAGCACTTCACTGTAAAGAGATAAAATTATCAGATTCCATGCAAGAGTGGCACATTCAAGCCTTTGATCGAAACTGGTTATGAATTACTGGCAGACTACATTGACTGTTATATGGCAAATTTTGTCTCGTATGGAGCATCAGACATAAACTGTGGATCTTCATTACTTAATGACCTTTAGATGGTAGTCAGGCTTTTAGTATTAGATCAACCTATTAATGCAGCTGTGTCTGTTATAGCTGACACTGACAACTAGAATGAAAGATGCCTTCTCTTACGGGAACTGTGGTTGAAGTTTTCAAACCAAAGAAGTGCAGAATGTGCAAAGCCCAAGGAGCTGCGACAGGTGCCGATACAACTAAAGAATACAAAGGTGTAGAGAGTGATGCGCCAGACGGTGTCTCACAGTCACAAGAAACGTTCAGGAGATTATTGTCATCTTCTGCCCTACATCCTCATTCGGAGCATAACCCTTCAATCCCTGTCCTATCTTTTGCTATCTCCTGCAGCTCACTCTTTGTCTTCCCATATTATCTGTCTGTAATTCTCTTCTCTGTGTTTTTAGCTCTCCCTCCATTTTGTTTGCCCTGTGGGTTCCGAACAAAGGACTTTCTAGTTATACTGTTATAATGTTTTCTCAATGTGTGTCCCATCCAATGCCAGTCTTTTCCTCCTCTTGATTCACTGGTATTTCTTTAGTTCTCTTCATTAGCACCACATTGATGATTGTCATCCTATTTCAGTCCTGTTCTGCGCAGGCACATATTAAGGAAGATAAAGAATTACTTGGTGTCATCGTTAGATTATGCTGTCATGAGTGCAGTTGGGCGAGTGTTTGATGCCTGTGCTCGCCGTCCGCTAAGAGATGGCAAGACTGACCATCTTTTCTCCATGCATTCAAGCCAACAAAATATGATAGTCCTAACACATCACAGGCCCATTGCACAGTTCTGCTTCGGGATTGTTTTCTTTATAACCAATTGAATGTGTGTTAATGTCTGACTTTCTAACCAATTAATGAATGTGCATTAATGACTAACTTTCCAACCAATTAATTAATGTGTGTTAATGACTAACTTTCTAACCAATTAATGAATGTGTGTTAATGACTAGCTTTCTAACAAATTAATGAATGTGCGTTAATGACTAACTTTCTAACCAATTAATTAATGTGTGTTAATGACTAACTTTCCAACCAATTAATTAATGTATGTTAATGACTAACTTTCTAACCAATTAATTAATGGATGTTAATGACTAACTTTCTAGCCAATTAATGAATGTGTGTTAATGACTAACTTTCTAACCAATTAATGAATGTGTGTTAATGACTAACTTTCTAACCAATTAATGAATGTCTGTTAATGACTAACTTTCTAACCAATTAATGAATGTGCATTAATGACTAACTTTCCAACCAATTAATTAATGTGTGTTAATGACTAACTTTCTAACCAATTAATGAATGTGTGTTAATGACTAGCTTTCTAACAATTATGAATGTGTGTTAATGTCCAACTTTCTAACCAATTATGAATGTGTGTTGAGTGACTACTTTCTAACCAATTAATGAATGTATGTTAATGATTACTTTCTACCATTAATGAATGTGTGTTATGACTAAGCTTCTAACCAATTAATGATGTGTGTTAATGACTAACTTTCTAACCAATTAATGAATGTGGTGTTAATGATTAACTTTCTAACCAATTAATGAATGTGTGTTAATGACTAACTTTCTAACCAATTAATGAATGTGTGTTAATGACTGACTTTCTAACCAATTAATGAATGTGTGTTAGACTAACTTTCTAACCAATTAATGAATGTGTGTTAATGTCTACCTTTCTAACCAATTAATGAATGTGTTGATGACTAACTTTCTAACCAATTCATGAATGTGTGTTAATGATTTAACTTTCTAACCAATTAATGAATGTGTGTTAATGACTAACTTTCTAATCAATTAATGAATGTGCGTTGATGACTAACTTTCTGACCAATTCATGAATGTGTGTTAATGATTTAACTTTCTAATCAATTAATGAATGTGTGTTAATGACTAACTAATGAACAGTAATATAGTTCCTCAGCACATGGATACACCTTGTGTTTTGTATATTCTGCTTTGAATACTCCAGGGAACAGCTGAAGTCAAACCTCGAAGAAGTAGATTGAAGAAATTGTTGACAAAGAACATTGAAACTGACGAGCAAGGATCATTTCCACACACATATATCCCTGATTAAATGGAGTGTTGGGGAGACTGGCTATGAAAACATCCATCTTGGCACCCATGTTTTTAAATATTCCATATCCCTTACAGGATGTTGCAGTCAACACAAGCATTTTTCAGCTAGCTGTTGATGTACTAGGCAAGATTACGCTCAGTAGTTTGCCACTGCTCTGAGCGACCGGCTCACATACCCCGTAAGTTACCAACGCGGCGAGAACCGCTACCAATTCTCGTGCAGGTTACTTTACGAGAATATACAGGATTACGGAGAAAGACGTCAACCCCTAGGCCAGGGAGACCGGTCATGGCACCCATATGGGATGAATAATGCACCCATGATCATTTCAATTGTGTTCTTTCATCCGTTATTGTTTTGTTGATGGTTTGCACACATCTTTGTTAACAGTTGAGTTTTTGCTTTCTAAGGAGCATCTTTTGTGCAAGAGGTGTGTTAGTACTTACAGATGTTTTATTTGCTTGTAACATATTTCAAAAATATGTAACTGTATTAAAGCAGTTAGCATGTGCCTTGCCAGCTGGTGTTGGTGACTATGCCTCTCCACAACTCTTGTTCTCTAGGAGAATGTATCTAGTCATATGCTGCTGTCTGTTCATGCCTTGTTGAAGGCTGTCTTCCTTTAACAATTTCCCCATTAATTTTTCCAGTTGTTATAAATTTGTTCTCATCCTATAACATGACAGAAAATGTGCCACCTCGTTCAAAGTTCCATTTGTGTCTTAGTTCTTTCTTACCAAAATTTAGAATACTCATTTTTGGGGTTTTCTGTGCCATTTTTAACATTCTGTAAAATCCCATTCAAAGAATTTTCTTGCTTGTATGCTAATTGTCCAGAATTCACAGCCATTTGTTAAAATGTGTTCTATGTAACATGCAATAATTAGTTTGCTAACTTCTAATGACAAATGTTTACAAACAAGATCTTCATATCTTTAAAACAAAAAACAAAAAAAAACAATGATGGAGGAATCAAAATCACAAACATGGATATTAGTTTCAATTTTTTTTTATTATTGTGTATATATGTTAAATAATTGCTGTGAAGAGAATAATGATTTCAAAATACAGGTAAGCAGTTCATGAATTTTTAAAGTATACGAGATGCCTCTGACAAGTAATGAGGCCGAATGTATGACTAGGAAACTGGCAAGTCTGTAACCACTTCCCAGACACCAACCGAGATATTCATTCCTACCTGAAAGTGTTCAGTGCAGGAATTCAATAACATTGATTTGTGTTTCAGTTGTCAATAAATTATTCCACAACCCCCGTGTCATGACTGTTTAGATTAGACGCATGTGGAGTAACATTGGACCCAGGTCGACCCGCCCTAAAGTTGGAAACAATAGTTTCTTGGGAAGTAAAGGCTGACACAATACTGCCCACATCACCCACCAAGTGTCAGTTGGTCTGTAGAAATATGAGTCTAGCACCATATGTCTGAAACATAAGCCACCGAGTGTCAGTTGGTCTGTAGAAATATCAGTCTAGCACCATATGTCTGAAACACCTTAAGTTGTGTGCAAGTGTCCTTTACTTCTATGGTGTAATTGATTGACTTGAATGAGTATTTCTTTCTCCTGAACACTTAAATTCCAGCTAAAATGTCATTTTAGAACTCTCAGTATTGGTATCTTTATGTGTCCCTGCCAACTGGTGTCAGTGTTTATGTCTCTCCTCAGAACTTGGTTCTTGGTGTTCTAGATCCACTCTGATGACATTCCTCATACTTTACAGATTCCAGTAAGGAACAATTCTGTAACGGGCTTGGGGTGAGTTGGCTGAGTGTCTTTGCTCCATTGGGATATCATAGACAGAAGTATACATGTATTTATAAGCCTACAGCAAGAGAAAGCAGAAGTAGCAGCAGTGAAGGTTTCTCTCTTCTCATCACATGACCCAAGAAAGCAGTTTGTCTCTTACAGTTGTATATAAACACTTATCATATGACCCAAGAAAGCAGTTTGTCTCTTACAGTTGTATATAAACACTTATCACATGAGCCAAGAAAGCAGTTTGTCTCTTACAGTTGTATTTAAACACTTCTCATCACATGACCCAAGAAAGCAGTCTGTCTCTTACAGTTGTATATAAACACTTCTCATCACATGAGCCAAGAAAGCAGTTTGTCTCTTACAGTTGTATATAAACACTTCTCATCACATGACCCAAGAAAGCAGTCTGTCTCTTACAGTTGTATATAAACACTTCTCATCACATGACCCAAGAAAGCAGTCTGTCTCTTACAGTTGTATATAAACACTTCTCATCACATGACCCAAGAAAGCAGTCTGTCTCTTACAGTTGTATATAAACACTTCTCATCACATGACCCAAGAAAGCAGTCTCTTACAGTTGTATATAAACACTTCTCATCACATGAGCCAAGAAAGCAGTTTGTCTCTTACAGTTGTATATAAACACTTCTCATCACATGACCCAAGAAAGCAGTCTGTCTCTTACAGTTGTATATAAACACTTCTCATCACATGAGCCAAGAAAGCAGTCTGTCTCTTACAGTTGTATATAAACACTTCTCTCACATGAGCAAGAAAGCATTGTCTCTTACAGTTGTATATAAACACTTCTCATCACATGACCCAAGAAAGCAGTTGTCTCTTACAGTTGTATATAAACACTTCTCATCACATGACCCAAGAAAGCAGTTTGTCTCTTACAGTTGTATATAAACACTTCTCATCACATGACCCAAGAAAGCAGATTGTCTCTTACAGTTGTACATAAACTTCTGTAAAAGACTGTTCATGACCGGATCAGCCACATCAAGTGGTCCATTTTTCTACAGGAATCTAAGCACTTTCTCAGCACTGAAGGCTCGCATTGAATGCAGTGGTGAATACATCCAAAAATGATATATTTGTGCTTTACATTTTCAGAATATATTCACACACCCCTCCCCCCCAAAAAAAAATTGTATGTGTTCACTTGAAGCTGTCTCATAATTAGTCAGGATTCACAGTCATTTGTTAAAATCAATCCTATGTAGCACACGAACATTCTAATGACAAATGTTGTCCATTTCTTTAAACGAAAAACAAAAAATGACGGAAGACACAAAATCACAAAAATGGATATTAGTTTCAAATTTTTTATTGTTTATAAACAATGCATAATTACTGTGAACAGAATCATTATTTCAAAATACAAGTAGTTCATAAAGTTTTTACAGTATAGAGATGTCTCTGAAAAGTAATGAGACCGAATGTATGACTAGAAAACTAGCAAGTCTGTAACTACTTCCCAGACACCAGCTGAGACATTCATTCCTACCTAAAATGTTCAATGCAGACATTCAATAACATTGATTTGTGTTTTATTTGTCAAACTATTTCACAGCCACCATGTCATGACTGTTTAGACACGTGGAGTAATACTGGACCCGCCCTAAAACTGGAACCAATAATGTGTTGGGAAGTAAAAGCAGACATGATACTGTCCACATCACCCACCGAGTGTCGATTGGTGTGTAGAAATATGAGTCTAGCACCATATGCCTGAAACGCCTTCAGTTGTGTACAAGTGTCCTTTACTTCTAATCCTATGATGTAATCGACTGACATGAATGATGATTTCTTTCTCTTTTCCCCCAAAGCTCAAATTTAAGATACAATGTCATTTTAGAACTCTATCAGTATCATCACATGTCCCTGCCAACTGATGTAGGCAAATATAAGGAAATACTTTGGAAGGGGTCATGTTTATTTATTGAGTTATTGTTAAATAACAAAATAGATTAATAGCCAGATCTGTGGCAAAGGGGTTACAAATGCAATTCTGTAGCCAACTGATGTAGGCATTTATGTCTCTCCTCCATCTCAGCCCACCGCATCATTTCTCTCATTGTCTCTGCCCTTTCCCCTGCTAATCTGTCCAGTCGTCAAAATGTTTTATCTTCTCAACATATGACCAAGGAGCGCTGTTTGTCTTTCTTATATAAGGAAATACTTTGGAAGAGATCATGTTGATGTATTGTTGAGTTATCGTTTTTCTTTGTGTGTTGCATATTCCTTACAAGACACTGCAGTCAACACCAGTATTTTTCAGCATGCTGATGATGTACTAGACCAGATTACGCTCAGTATAGCTAGTTTCATTAGCCTCTTGCAGGCAATTGGCTGATCAAAGTATTTACAATGTTCGTCTCAGAAAGAACAACTCCGCTGCTTGTAAATCCTTCCTGATTTGTTCATTTACATTGCTGTATAGAGGAATCAACAATTCACAGTAAAATTCTCGTAATTTAAGTCACCTGTTTAACAGCTGCAGGCAGACCCGACTACTCACGATGTCTTCTCAGAGGCACCCCTGTTGGCGTACAGGCGAGATCATAACCTCAGGGTCGTGCTGGTCCATAGCAGTCTACCCCAACCTCACAAGTCTTTTTCTGGCATAGCGGCTTGTCTTCGATCGCGTTGCAAGACCTGCCCGCATGTACTTCAAACCAAGAGTCTGGCATTCCCAATGACGACATTCCACATCTGTGAGGGTTTCTCATGCACAAGCCACAACGTTATCTATGCGGTTACTTGCACACGTTGTGACATGAGATACATCAGGCAGACAGATTTACATCTTACTGACAGATTTAGACATCTTTCTGATATCAACAGTGGCACCCAGAAATCAGTATCCATGCACTTCAACAGTACTGACCACTGTGGCGTGGCTGACATACAGGTCACAGTGATCAAATCTTGCACATCCCATGAACGGGATAGTCGAACATTGGAAAACCGTCTCATCTTCCAGTTGGGTACACTCTCCTCTCACAACCTCAATGTCCAACACAGTTTCATTTAACTTCCTCCCCCAGTTGTATAGTCCACTAAAAAGGTAGTTGCATGTCCTTTGCAGGATGCTGCAGTCTACCCCAGCATTATTTCTACTGTTTGAGATTTATTGGTAGGTTTGCATTCATAGGTTTGTAATCATATTCCGAGCGACCGCCATTCATGCCCCTCTGTGAGGACCAATGCAATTAAATCTTCCGCAACTGCTTCGAGCGCAGAACGAGAAATTGCCAATTGCAAAGAGCGTCAGTGACATCTTCACCTATCCTAATTTTTAACTTTTTCCCACATGGGTGCCTCTCCACCCCACCCCCTTCCCACCGAGTTGTTAGCCGATACCTGAGCTTCTGATGGTATTCACCTTTGACCATACATCCATTCCATACAATCCACTGACAGTTGTCGAATGCATGTCAGTCATCAGTCACTCCAAGCTAGGATACAGATTCAGATAAGTACCCTTGAGGCACTTGAGTAAGGAAGGCACTGCTGGTAACTAACAACTAGAGTTATTTTTCATCAAACAGCCCTGGGAAAAAATACAAATCATTGTAAAATGTACTCATGTTTATGCAAGCTTGCTTAGATCTTCCTTTGCCTGTCTCTGCTCTTCGAACAAATCTGACGACCTGTAGAAGAAAGAAACAATCAACAGGTTTTAAGCTGACCTATTGTAAGGACAACACACATAAAGACAGTCCCAGTGTTACATCACCTTAGATACTAGACTAATGTGAAAACTTGAAAATGTTCACAAGTTGAAGCACTGACTGATCAAAGCACACAGTCACTGTCCATATAGAACTTCATTTTCAACTTCATCATCATCATCATCATGCCTTAAGTTCTTTGCACAACATTGCTCTCAACACAACCCACCGGGAAGGTTCTCAATCCTCCACCAGTTGCCCTGCCTCAAGCATGTCCATGCCCAGGGTGCCTTTAGTGTCCTGCGTGGTATTGGTCAGCCCCCCAGCTCTTCTTCTAGGAACCATGCCTTCCATCACGTTACTTTCTAAATAATATTTTGTTTAATATTTAATGTTAAATATTGTGTTTTTGACCCTTGTTTACACACCTTGAGATGTAATGGTTATATGGTTAAAGTTAGTTGCATATCCATTACAGGACGCAGCAGTCAACATTTAGCATTTTTTTTTTGCAAGTGTACGTTAAGTAGTTTTCCATTGCTTTCTGAATGACCGGCACTCATACCATTTCGTAAAAAACCAACGCAAGGCAGTCTGCTGCCAAATCACCTACAGCTGTATTTCGAACATGGGTATACTGATTACGAACTGTGTCCGTAACTCCTTCGCCGCGGAGTCGGCGGTTATATGGTAAGTAAATTAAAATTTAAACATTCCTTTTACAGCTTTATGGTGCAATAGGCTTATAGTGTTAGGACTCATATTTTTGTAGAGCAATCGGTACTCAGTGGGTGTTTTGGTCAGTATCATGCTGGCCATCTTTATGTCCCAAGACCAAAGACCTGGTACCCATTTTAGGCTAGGTCAACTTGGTAGTTAAATTAAAATTCACCTCGATGTGGATTGAACGCATGTCCATTAATATTACTTCACATACACCGTTCTGTTATGTAAACTACGGGGGCGAGTCAATAAGTAAGTCACACAGTTCTGTAGGATGGCACGTAAATGTAGTTGGTGTTTTCTACAGGTGTCATTAGGTGACAGTAACATCAAACTTGTTCCCTTTCGTCAGGTGTCTCATGCGCATGTGCAGCGCATAAACAAAATGGTGGCTGTACTTACGGAGTGTACAACCAAAGAGCAACGTGCTGTTGTGCATTTTTTGTGGGCAAAGGGACTGCCTGCAAACGACATTCATAAGGAAATGCTTCCTATTTATGCTGATAAATGTTTGTCCTGTAACACACTACATAGCTGGGTAGAAAAATTTTCCCACAGGCGCAAATGACGAAGTTGAATATGAAGTGAAAATCCGGGAAGGTTAACCCGGTCAACAAATGCCCGCAGAAGTCGGATGTGTCGGCCTAACGGCGCAAGAACGCAGCTCTGCTGTAAACAGGCACAACGCAATCACGTCCGAAAAAAAACTCCGGATGAACGAAGAAGAAGAAGAAGAAGTGAAAATTTGGTTTAGGGAGCATGCAGTTCTATGCAGCTGGTTTGGGATGACTGATAAAACGACGGGATAAGTGCATCGATGTTGGTGGAAATTATGTTGAGAAATAAAGGGACAATGTATGTATAAAAATAAACTAGTTTAAAGTTGTTATCATATGTAATTATTTGTCTACAGCCATTTGTGACTTACTTATTGACTTCCCTGTATATAGCCAACACAATATCTATCCTGAATTTGTCTTGATGACATGAAATGGGCTTTACTTTCCATGATCTGTTATCAATTTATACATAACTGAACTATGGGAATCTAATTCCAGCCATGAGTAAACTTAAATTACATGATCAGTTATGATTTTATATGATCAATTATGATTTTATTCAAAACATAACTAAGGGAATGTAAATCCAGCCACATATAAATGGAAACATAACTTCTTTTTTTTAAAATTCGCATATCCTTTTACAGGACATCGCTGTCAACAGCAGCATCATTCCGCTGTCTGTTGATTTCTTGGCAAGACTACGCTCAGTAGATTGCCATTGCTTTCTGAGCGGCCGGCTCAGTTATCCCGCAAGTCACCAGCGGGGGTCGAACCGCTTCCAGCTCTCGCCCACTACGAGTCTCTGCGTGATAAACGGAATTACGGAGAAAGTGTTGTAACCCCTCGGCCAGAGAGACCGGAAACATAACCAGGGAATGTAAATCCAGTCTTGAGTAAATGGATCAGTTATAATAATTACCTGATACAACCGCAGAAATATTGGTTTACTAAACAAACAATTCATCTAGATTTCCTTCTCATCCCCCCCCCCCCCCCCCCCCCCCCCCCCAATCTGCTAATCTTCTACTTCTTTTTCTGTTTCTTCATTTCTCTTTCGAGAGGAGTGTGTCAAACCTATTTATGTACCTCAGAGGTCAGTGTGTTACGACTTCATACAGGGTGCATACTACCAACAAGAAAGTACTGCCATAACTAGGATGCTGAAATTGAGGCAATCAAAATAGCAACAGAGAAATTACTAAATACCAGCAATGGTACACAACCTGTGGTGTTATTGACAGATGCAAAATCAGTACTCGAGGCGCTCCTGTCTGGGAAATTGCCAGTACTAAAGACACTACTTTCTGAACTTAGCAGTCAACATAAAGATACCATCCCACTGTGGAGTACCCGGAAATGACAGAGCTCATCGATTAGCTAAGGAAGGAGCAAACGAAGAACAGCCTGATGTGCCCATTACATACCACCAAAAGAAAAGAATGATCAAATCAGACAGAAAGCCACCAAAGCCTGCTCAAGACGACTACCATGTTATGGAGAGACCAGAATGAGTGATTAATCTGCGCCTCAGAACAGGGCACAATAGATTACGCAACCACATATATACAAAATTCAAGATTGGTGAATCAGCCATGTGCACATGTGGATTGGCATCGCAGACAGCAGAGCACATACTCCAAGACTGCCTAAATTACAACATATCTAGGCAAACCTACTGGCCTAGAGAGATGACAGTGGAATGATAAACTCCATGGATCGCTGAGTGAACTAAAAAAAGACAGTTAAATTCATGCAAGAGACAACATTGCAGTTGTAGACATATTTCAAGCGAAATAAAAGACGAATATACAGGGCCTGCTGACTGACAGGCACCTGCACTGCGTACATTTCACATGAGAAAACCCACCAACAAACCACTATTTATTGCAAGTGTGATCCCAGCATGCATTTTGACTTGTGTTTTTCCTAGCTCCCTGGAACATTAGATGTGAGTCAATTTCTGAGAATTATTGGTGGATTCCCTAACCACAGTGGGTGATTCCAGAGCCACACTGGTCAATTACAGAGCCATATTGGTCAATTACAAAGCCACATAAGTCAAATTTGTCAATTACAGAGTCATATTTGTCAATTCCAGAATCATATTTGTCAATTACAGAGCCCTATCCGTAATCTCGTATACTCTCGTGGATAACGTGATGACGGTGAAAATCAGCAGTGGGTCGAATCGCATCGGTAACTTGCGGGGTATGTGAGCCGGCCCTCAGAAAGCAATGGCAAACTACTGAGCGTAATCTTGCCAAGAAATCAACATACAGCTGAAAGATGCTGGTGTTGACAGCGATGTCCTGTAAAGGATATGCAAAAAAAAAAAAAAAAAAAAAAAAATTGGTCAATTAAAGGGCTATATTGTTTGAACCCAGAGCCATACTGGTAAATTCCAGAACCATACTGGTTGATCCTGTAACAGCATCATCGGCCGACTGAAATCCTCGGTCATGGCAACAATTTAAAGTCACCTGTAATAGGATGGCTGGCACTTTCTCCAACATAGTTATGGTCAGATCAATAGTATTTGATAATTGAGTATAAAGAGAATTCTGCCACTGACAAACCCGACCCATTTCCAGAGTTGACTTTTAGCCATAGAGATCATATAGGGTAGTACTTCCAGGCCAGTTTTGTGCCTCAACATTGTGAATAAATGAAAAAATATACAATAGCTCCAAACAGAAATTCAATTTCTGTAAACTTCATTTGAAGTTTGATCGAAACAGAGACCTTATGTCGCACATAATAATGACTGCATAAAATTTTCAATTTCGATATGAATTTACTTATACAAATTCCACTGGTCTTCCAGTATGAAAATAAACACACCTCTTCCGAAATATTGTACACGACGATTCACCAAAAAAAAAAAATATTTTCCCCATATGAAAAATCCTGTTTAGTAAACCCATTTTAACCTTCCTATTCTCTAAATCTATTCTTCTGCTATGGTGGAATCTTCCCTGGTCCGTTCTATCATTTCCAAATCCTGGCATTCCTGATATCAATTCTTTCCTCTGTGTGCAACCTCTCTGCCTGATGGAATACCACCGCCTAACTGTTTCGTTGTCAACTCTACACATCTTTCCCTCACATTTGTATCATCCGTAGTGATAAAAATATGTGGCTAGACATCTCGTATTCACAACCTTTGCGGAATACTTTGGTATTAGTAAACAACTATCCCTGAATACTCGGCAATGACCAACGATCCTCGGGCAAATGTAAACAACCGTTTATGTTCGCCCAATCACATCTATCCCTATCTCTACTCTGTAATTAACTTCTCATCCATAGAGACTACCCACAAATCTTTACATCAAAACAATATCTCTGATTAGTGCTTCTTTGTGCATCAGAAAGGCATTTTCCAAAGGTTGTTTTCTATCCAAACGTAAATCCATCTCCCCTTCTTTTAACTCGTTGCCAGGGTTGTTATAATTCGCTAGCCATACAGGTCGATTTCAGAGCCACACTGGTCGATATAAGAGAAATATGGGTTGATTCCAGAATTACAAATGATGTTTCCTGAACCATAAAGGATGTTTCAAGAGCCATATAGATTGATTCCAGTGCAGTGATGTCAGTTCTTAACTCAACTCAAGAGCCATATTGGATAATTTAAGAGTTGTAGTAGTCAATTAGAGAGCCATACCGGATTATTCCAGAGCCATATAGATTGATTCCAGAGCCATATGGGCCAATTCCCTAGACATATTGATAAATTCCAGAGCCATACTTATAGATTCCAGAGCCATATTTGTCAATTCCAAAGCCATACTGGTCAATTCCAGAGCCATGTAGGTCAGTTCCAGAGCCATTCTGGTTGATTCCAGAGAAATAAGGGTCAATTCCAGAGCCATACTCATTGATATTTGTAGCATACTGGGTGATTCCAGAACCATACATCTAAAAAAAAAACAAAAAAACAAAAACAACTTGCTAACATGAAATCAAACCCAAGAACAGTGTATTGGAAGGCTAATGCACTAACCACCATGAATCTAATCAATATGTACATAATACAAACACATATCTACTAAAGTACAGCTTACCAGTGTCATCAGCTTGCTAAGTTCATGTTTGTAAGCATATTTTGCAAACACATAGCAAATGGCTTGGATAAACCATGTTCCAATCTCTTCATTTCGATACAAAATGAAATCTGAAAATATGGTGTAGAAAAGATTAATAAATGTCAAATGCAGAAAAAAAATTATTAAAGATGAGACATATGGCATCAGACATTAAATGATTAATTCATTTTCTATTTACAAGGATACCATGGACAGACAGAAAAACAAATGAGTCCAAGAAGCATAAAACAGCAAACTAATTAGAGAAATTTTACGTATGCAGACAAGAGTTTGTGGTGAATGTTGTGAGGAGATATAAACTTGAAAATTTAGTGACAACTGTCAAAACTTGAGGAAAAATAGTATAGGGAAGACAAAGAGATAAATACCTGGAAGGTTTGGCTACATGGCGTAATGAGGACAAGAACACACACATAAACCCGATCCGAGACTCTGGTGACTGTGGGAGATGGTGATTGTGGGAGATGGTGATTGTGGGAGATGGTGACTGTGGGAGATGGTGAACCATAACCGACCATATTCAGTCAAGTCCACTTAAGTCGAACTCGGATAAGTAGAATTTCGCTTAAGTTGACCTTACTGGCTTAGACCTGGCCATTATCCTTTATCATTGTATAAAAAGTCCTGATAAGTAGAATTCGGTTAACTCGAATTTTCGGATTAGTCGCACATAAAAATAAATACTGACTATATAAGTGTTCACGTTTAAGTCGAACTGTTCATTTTACACCCCAAAAAAAAAAAAATTGTTTCGCGAAAGAATTATTTTTAGTCAGCCCAGAGAACAACAATCTCGCTACATGTCAACAATGGCGGGTAGTGGACGAAAGTTTGCTACTTTAACGTTAAAAAGAAAGATAAGAGTTGTTGGAAGATAGTTAGTTAGTTAGCCGCAGTTCCAACTTCACAGCAATGGGTTGTCCCCATTATGCTCCGTTCCTGTGCCAGTGAATATCACACAAAAGGCTCCCCACTGCCCAATGTGAAAAGTGGAAAAGACAGGAGTCTCGACAAACAACAGCCTGTACAGATACACTGTGCATAATGCTGCCGCCAGAATGTCAACACACCAGTCCCCCACAAAACACCCAATTCATCTCTGATGGAATCGGCAGTCATTATCCTATCTGGATGTTTCCTAGATGTTCACCCACAGTCCACGAACATACAGTTCATCACTGACGGCAGTGGCAGTCAACCAGAAGCCCAGCAGCCACGCATTTCTGCATAAGGCAAAAACTGGTCAACTCTGGGACATAGCCACCTGCCCTCGCTCCAAACATGCAGTCACGTTCCAAAAAAAAACTTAGGCAGATTCAAAAGCACTTCACACGAAACTCACAGTATCGCGCCACGCACTCACTCAGTAGCAGGGCGACGGAACCATCAAGGTTGGAAGAGGTTGAACATAGTGGGAAGAAGAAAGTGAATATAGTTAGAGAATTGGTATTCTTGATATGAATCTAGTGACTGTGTGAGATAGAAAGACTGTGATCACCCATAGTTATCGGCTGGAATATGATGATGATGTCATTAAGTTAAAATTAGGGTAGAGTTACCTGGTGTGGTTGCTAAGGCCGTAAATACATCTGGACCTGATGGTCTCTTGCCCCATGCAAATTTGGCTTGTGTTTTAAAATGCATCTCATCTAATCTGTTCTTGGCTTCATAAATTAGCTTCTCTTGTTCAATGACTTGCTCATCACTGAGAGGAATGCAGTCAGAAGCAGGTTGCCGAGATACAGTACTGTTACTGTCATCAGCTTGTGTGTGTCCAACAGGATGTCCTTCATTCTTTGCATCTACAGACAGCAAAAGAGAATAAACTGAAATTTTTTTACTTCTACAAAGAAGTAGCAACAGAGAATACATTGAAATTCTTGTCTTCTACAGACAGACAGCAACAGAATAAACTGAAATTCTTGACATCTATAAACAGACAGCAACAAATAATAAGCTGAATTTCTTTGCTTCTACAGACAGCAACATACTAAGAATTTCTTTGCTTCTACAGACAGACAGCAACAGAATAAGAATTTCTTTGCTTCTACAGACAGCAACAGACTAAGAATTCCTTTGTTTCTACATACAGAGAATAAACTGAAATTCTTGACATCTATAAACAGACAGCAACAAAGAATAAACTGAATTTCTGTGCTTCTACAGACAGCAACAGATTAAGAATTTCTGTCCCTCTACAGACAGCAATAAATTATTAGTTTCTTTGCTTCTACAAATTTCTTCCCTTCTCCTCAGCAACTCTTTAAAGCAGTGGTTCTCAACCTTTTTTGGCCCATGCCCCCCTTCACCATATGTTGAGAATGTCATTCCTTCCCTTTCGTATTTCCTTCTTATAAATCCCCCCCCCCTCCCCAACCTTGCTCCTACATAGTATATGTAAAAATGGAAGCTAACTTTGCTTGCTTGCTTGTGTTCGTTGGCTTGAGCTCCAATGCGAAATCCTGTATGTAGGATGAAGGCATCCTGTTGTCCAACATCAGTGTGATGTCATACAGGACCTGAGGTTTGAGGGAGTATCCGTTGTCCCATGTCTGGCTTACTGGTGTGCAGACTGGTGGTTCCTTGCCGTACAGGCAGACACTCTCCGACTTCGGAGGAATCGGCGATCCTACTGACTTTAGCCAGGACCCTGAAGGGACCTGTTGCCCAGGATGCTCAACGAGGACGCGTCAATAGGTCTTGACCAATATATAAACAGGCCCTGGTGTCTTGGAAACACCTCTGTGTCCCGAAGCTAACTTTAATAACACATACTAGAACAAGTTTAGACGTCTACATAAAACGTGATTTGTGGGTCTACTTACGTTATAAGACGAATATCAGAAGGGCGAGGAGTACAGAACCATAAAGTATAGAGGGAAAAACAATATCAAGTAATCGGTTCTTGTATTAACGCGATCTTGAAATAATCTTCATTCCCCCCTCCCCATTTGGAAACCCTGAAATTACCCCCTGGGGGGGGGGGGGGGGGGAATTCCCCCACCGGTTGAGAACCACTGCTTTAGGGGGTCTCCGTGGCGAAGTGATTAAGCCATCTGCATTGTGCTCTGAAGGTTATGGGTTAATTATACAGCCTGGTTCGTTCAAACCACAAGTGCATTTTTTCCAGAGATTCCATCTGGTCATCACTTGAGCTACATGTTTTTGCATTGTGCGATGCTCCTGGCCAGCAGCTTGCCATTCGGTGGAGAGACTGAACTGGGTGGAATAAAAACATGCAATGAAGTCGAGAAGAAGTATACTTTGCTTCTACAAACAGACAGCAGCAGAGAATAAATGGAGATTCTATATGCCATCATATTGTGACAGAGCGATTTTGGTAATATCAGAATTAATCTCTTTCCCCTACAAAGGTATAAAACCCAAGGAGATAGAAAAATACAATCTCATAGCACTTATTGGCCTTTACAATTCTATGACGCAAAATTGCGCAAGTAGAACTGCCATCACACAAAGCGAATACGGTCTGGATTCTAAAATAATTGTAAAATCTTAATTTGACGCCATTAGTTACCACGAGTTCAGTAGCATAGGGGCCATAAAAGTAGAAAACAACTGTGATGAATCATTTTGGTGGCATAAAATGCCAAAATCTACCTACCATATAACTTGTTGCCACAGGACTTTCAGACTGAGTGGAGACTTTTAACCTGACAAATATGTCAACTTACCATCGATGGACTGATGATAACTTCTGTCCTGACATCACATTTGTTTGACGCAAGTGGGAAATTCAATAACCGACAATGACAGAAAACGAGCATGTACAGCAAAATTAAATAACAGGAAAGCACATTTGAGACGCATGGTGTAGGCTGGTCAAAAGATGACTGACAAGCAAAATGTACATATCATACTGAAAGTGGACTGACATTAGGGACAAAAACACGTTTTTAAATACCAGGCCTTGCCAACAGCACTCAGACGCAAGCACAGTTAGCCTACCAAAGAAGTTTTCCGGTGGGGTACTACAATCTCATTTTGCTCGACTTTAAGTAAAGAGTCTAGCGGCAGATTTCTCAGCTTAAAGATGTAAGTATATGTTTTTTACTATTAGTGTCTTCTGTTCTGAGGGCCTGCTTTTGTTTTCTATTAATGTTTACTCTTAAAAACCCCAAGCTTGTCGATTTTCTATTTCTTATTGTTCCTATTGCTCCAGCTTTTGCCTTTTCTGTGTCACTGTGAAAACTATTTTCTCGCTGTTGCGCGTGATAATTTGGAGAAATCCAACCTTATCCAAGCCATAGGAGTGCTTGGCCTATTCATGTACAGGACAGACCTGGTGATTCAATCTACATGAGGTCTGTGCTCATAGGAGACTGACAACTCAGGAGAAATCTCTGAGGTCACAGTCTGTTGAGAATGATCCAAAATAACATTGATTATTTGGACCAACACACAATACATAAATACCATCATTGGTGTGAAAACTAAAAGTGATAGAAAAGACCTTAGACTTTAAAAAAAAACATATATTGCAAACAGCCATAAGAATTGATAATGACGTAGGTCAATATCAGCCTATTAAGAGCTATATTATATATATACCTATATTACCATCCATTCGGTTGAAGATCATGAAATGCTAATATATACACAGTGGTAGTTTCTTCCATAATATTGTTAATTGTATGTACATGTTTATGTGTAGCTTAAGTACTTGTAAATTCCTTTAAATTATAATAGTGTGGGGGGGGGGGGGGGGGGGGGGGGGAAATAATGCGTTAGGAGGGGATAGGTCAGGGAGGTACCTTGCCCTATGTTGTTGTCTCGGCCAAGGCTTACTCTGCATATATAAATTCCTCTTTCTCACTCGTGGGGGTACCAAGAGCAGCTATATCTACCTTTTCTGCGGGCCACTTCTTGGTTGTTTTCTTGAGGTATCCAGGGACAGGTCCTTCAATCAGCTTACAAGGGACATTTGTCCTGAGTTCTCTTTCTTAGATCTGGAGTGTAAGGGATTTAAACTGCACCTCATAACTAAACGTCAGTGTGAGACAACCCAATTTCTGACGCCAGTTTCTAACTTATTTGCTGAAATTATTGGGTCGGTATAGAAACTGGAGGAACTCAGTTCCTGACAGACATTGGAACCATGATATACATCTAATATTTGTTGTTCTGATCGAACCATCACCTAAAAGTAATAAAGACAGAAGAGTATGAGGAAGGTCTTATACCTGAGCTGTATCTCCAAGTGGTGGAGGAGGAGCAACATACAGTTGTGTGGTGAACACAGCTCTGGGATCTCAGTATCCACTGATATAAGTGGACAACACTGCAAATGAACATAGTAGGGGACTCATTCGTCGAAACAAAAATCTCCAAGATCACCTTGTTCACAGTCGCCTCCCTATAGTTACTTGGGTACATCTTAATGTCACAGGAAGAAGTGCATGTACATGCCCACACATTATTCAGACACAGACAAATACATTCCTCTTAGGCACCTTTTCCATGAAAGACTCATTAGAACCTGCATCCATAACTAAACGCCAGTCTGAGACAACCCAACTTCTGACGTTAGTTAGTTTCTATCGGTATAGAAACTGGGGGAACTCAGTGTCTGACAGACATGGACCATGATATATATCTAATATCTATTGTTGTTATAGAACCATCCCCTAAAAGTAACAAAGAGCAGTATCTCCAAGTGGTGGAGGACGGGCAACATATAGTTGTGTGGTGAACACAGCTCTGGGATCTGAGTATCCTTTAATATAAGTGAAAAACGTTGCAACTGAGCATAGCAGGGAACTCTTTCGCCGAAACAAAAATCTCAGAGACCACCTTGTTCACAGTCGCCTACCACAATTACTTTATCTGTGGGTACATCTAAATGTCACTGGAAGATGTGCTTGGCATGCCCACACATTATTAAGACACAGGCAATTACATTCCCCTTAGGCACCTTTTCCTTGAAAGACACATTCACATGCATATCAAGTAACATAATATATGTTATTATTTGCAAACAATGTAACATGATATATTCTGGACAGACTGGGAGACATCTGGCTGACACTTTAGGGAACACCTTAGGGATATTATTAAAAACTCTGACAGGACTGTCTCTAAACAGTTCAACTCTTTTTGATCATATTGGAGTCCACGATGTATGGGTCACAGCATTGAAGCCATGCTTCTCTAATAACTTCATTAGGCTTAAAATTGAAAGCTTGGACTCAACTCTTTGGAATGCATCCATCCAGTGGGAATAAATACTGTTTTAGATGCCACTGTTTAATTCTCTGTGGCTAAGGGCTTGCGAACGTGGTTTGTGAGCCCGTCTATCCGGGTTCGAAACACTGTAGTGCTGGTTTTTTTTTAAAAAGGTATAGTAGCCTGTTGTTCAGAAAGCAATGGCAAACTATTGAACATAAAATTTGCCCAGCAATCACAAACAGTGAAAATGCTGGGGTTGAATGCTACGTCCTGTGAAGGACATGCAACTTATTTTGTTGTTTAATTCTGCTGATATCACTCTATATGTTTATATCTAACTGTTTGCACATCTTCGGCTCCACATTTTCTTATCTGGTACCTTCAACAAGTGAACGATTATGCTGCCTTCCTAACAGCAAAGGATTTATGTTTTAATATTATTAACAGTTAGTTGCATATCCTTTACAGGACATTGCAGTCAACACCAGCATTTGCTGCTGTTCTAATCGCTTGGCAAGTTTAAGTTCAGTAGTTTGCCATTGATTTCTAAACGACTGGCACCCATACCATTTTGTAAAAAACCAACGCAACGCAGTCTGCTGCCAAATCATTCGCAGCAGTGTTTCGAACATGGGTATGTGGGATCACGAACTGCGTCCGTAACACCATCACAATGGGGGCCGGCTTAGTAATATTACCTTTTCTAATTTCATGTTTTTCTTTAGATCTGTTTGTGTGGTTCTTAATGAAGATTAGTATAATCGAAACGGCTTTCGTACACTTATTTTCGTTTTTCAAAATAATTTTTGTTTTGGAGGGGGTGGGTTGGGGGGGATTTTCTGTAGTGGAGTTCGTTTTAAGGTATGTACACTGTGTCCATGTTTATTATATCTCACTTTTAGTTACATATACTGAACTGTTTTTATTTCTTAATGTTATATCCTGCTGCAGCCGTAACTTCTCTTATCTCTTGTCATACATTTAGAAACTGCTGTCAAAGGCAGATATAATATACTCCCTGGTGGATGTGGAAGGCAAGAGGAAATCACCACATTATCCTTCTTTTTGCCCTTTGATAAAATAAAATAACTATTGGCTGTTAAAAAGAAACTAGGTAAGAAACTAGATAAGAGTGCTCATTCTTTAACATCCACTCTGCTGATGCCAATGTAGAGAGTTCAATACCACCACTATCAGTTGGACTAAAATACTGACTTCTCGTCCTTGACTTGGTGATGTAAATTACAAGTACCTCTGAAATCGGAGTGGGTTCACCTGATGGCGGGGGACACTGGTAATAGGGAAAGCTAAACCACATGTAAAAATCAGTCCAGTGCACAATAAGTAGTAGCACTGTACATACTACATAGCACTGCACATGCTACACAGCACATACTACACAGCACTGCACATACTACACAGCACATACTACACAGCACTGCACATGCTACATAGCACTGCACATGCTACACAGCACATACTACACAGCACTGCACATACTACATAGCACTGCACATACTACACAGCACTGCACATACTACACAGCACTGTACATACTACACAGCACTGCACATGCTACACAGCACATACTACACAGCACTGTACATGCTACATAGCACTGTACATACTACACAGCACTGCACATGCTACACAGCACATACTACACAGCACTGCACATACTACACAGCACTGCACATACTACATAGCACTGTACATACTACACAGCACTGTACATACTACACAGCACTGCACATGCTACACAGCACATACTACACAGCACTGCACATACTACATAGCACTGTACATACTACACAGCACTGCACATACTACACAGCACTGCACATGCTACACAGCACTGCACATACTACACAGCACAGCACATACTACATAGCACTGCACATACTACATAGCACTGCACATACTACACAGCACTGTACATACTACACAGCACTGTACATACTACACAGCACATACTACACAGCACTGCACATACTACACAGCACTGCACATGCTACACAGCACTGCACATGCTACATAGCACTGCACATACTACACAGCACAGCACATACTACATAGCACTGCACATACTACACAGCACTGTACATACTACACAGCACTGTACATACTACACAGCACATACTACACAGCACTGCACATACTACACAGCACTGCACATACTACATAGCACTGTACATACTACACAGCACTGCACATGCTACACAGCACATACTACACAGCACTGCACATACTACACAGCACTGCACATACTACATAGCACTGTACATACTACACAGCACTGCACATGCTACACAGCACATACTACACAGCACTGCACATACTACACAGCACTTTACATACTACATAGCACTGCACATACTACACAGCACAGCACATACTACATAGCACTGCACATACTACATAGCACTGCACATACTACACAGCACTGTACATACTACACAGCACTGTACATACTACACAGCACATACTACATAGCACTGCACATACTACACAGCACTGCACATACTACATAGCACTGCACATACTACACAGCACTGTACATACTACACAGCACATACTACATAGCACTGCACATACTACACAGCACATACTACATAGCACTGCACATACTACACTGCACTGCACATGCTACATAGCACTGCACATGCTACATAGCACTGCACATGCTACACTTGGGTTCAAAGTAAGCTAATGCAAAAAAAAAAAAAAAAAAAACTAAATAATGTATTCTTTTATCCTCTTAACAACAGGAACTGATTTGTTGGAACTTAACACAAGAACCCTAAAAAACTTATCTGTTAGATATTAACAAGTGAACTTCAAAGTGGGGATCTCTATGGCAAAATAATTAAGCCGACTGCCTTGTGTTCATAAATTCGTGGGTTCAATATTTGATTCTCGAGCATACTTTTTTCAGAAACCACCGGGGAGCTATGAAGTTCATGCTCTGTGCAACGCTTTCGGCAGGTGGTTATCTGCTCTGGGAGAAAGAGAGAGACTGAGGTACATAGGATAAACTTGACACAACAAAGTTTCTCTTCAAGTCTTTTAACACTTTAACCCTTTGAACTCGACACGCCAGTATACCGGCTTGACATACTGTGTATCAGAGACCCCACAAGCCAGTTACCAGCTTCCATATGTTTCTGTTTACATCTCACAGTTAATCGGCAACCAGCCAACCAATAAGCATCAAGCTTACATCTAGACATGGCTAACATGTTTGAGGTCACTCTCCTGCCAAATATTCAAAAAATGTTTGATAGTTGATGGAGGTTTTTGGTCAAAATAAGCTGTGAAAATGGAAAATGGCGAAACACAGTATGGATTTGTGGAAGGTAAGGATACAAACAATGTAATATAAATATATATTACGGACACTGATAGAAAGTTAAGGAGCTGAGTGGCCTTCAAGATATAGGTGTCCACCTCGAGTGCTAGTGATCCAAGGTTCAAGCCCTGGTGAAGATTGTTTTTAGTGAACTTTTAGAAAAATCGGCAAAGACGATGGCAAATTTACACTTTTCCCCCAAACTTGCATAAATGTGATTTTGTAGAAACATTTTTTTCTCACTTAGAAACATTTCCTATATTTCTTGTTGTTCACCAATGATTTTTCCCCCCAGAAATGTCTTTTTCTGGTTGAAAAATTGAAATATTAATAATATGCCAAACAAGGGGTAATGACACGGGAACCCCAGGGTACAGGTACTTACCCTTGGGTAGTGGCAGGGTTAAAGAACTCTACACAACTTATCTGTTGGCTGTAAACAAGAAAACTCTAATCAACTTAGAGAACTCTACACAACTTATCTCTGGCTACAGACGAAAAAAAACAAAAAAACTGTATGTTGGCTACAGATAAAAGATATCTAATAAATTGATGTACTGGCTACAGATAAGAGAAATCTAATAAACTTCTCTGTTGCCTGCAGACAATAAAACTAATAAACTTATAAAAGATGGGATTGAGTTACAAAAAAGAAAGAACAAGCAAACACAATTACCAACAATAAATATCAAACATGTTCATTTTCCCCATAAATTTACCTCCTTGACAAGCTAGAATAAAGAATAGTTTCGGTTTCCCTAGCAGGGCCTTGCTTCTACTGAACAGTTCAGTAATGTCCTCGATTTCAAGACAGTTGACTGGATGACCATTCATCATGTGACCATCTGTTCCAAATACCACGCCAGTGTGGCCATAAGAAAGGATGAAAAGCACAAAGCACTGGGCTGTGTTATGATAGTCTCTTCTGGATTCTTCTTCTAGTAATTTCCACATTTCCTTGACAAAAAATAAAAAAAAGATTAAATTAGTTTGTGTATGCAATGTCCTACTGCAACAATGTTTCCAATTAAATTAATGTTGCCCTTTTTATGACAATGTTAAGATGTGAATGACTGAACCAGTGTTAACAAAGAATGAATAAACCACTGTCAGAATGTGAATGACTGGAGTTACATACAAATGACTGAACTGGAGTTAAAATGTGAATGGCTGCATTAATGTTAAAATGTGAATGACTGAACTGGAGATGAAATGTAAATGACTGAACCGAAGGTAAAATGTGAATGGCTTAACTGGAGTTCAAATGTGACTGATCAAACTAATGTTAATAAACAAATTACTGAACCAGTGTTAATAAAAAAAAAATGATGGAAATCACTGTTAACAAAGAATGCCTGAACCAGTCAAAATGTGAATGCTTGAACTGGAGATGCATGTAAATGACAACCAGAGATTCTATTTGGGTCTCTATAAGTTGAGTTGAGTTGAGTGAAAAACCGACACATCACTGCCCTCAGGACATTCCCATAAGTGCTCCGTCCCCTTGTTGAACAGCCAGTGAAGAGTCATACTACTAATCATTCACAACGCTATCTGATTAAAAGTTCTCCTGGTCTTCCGTCTCAGTTTTGAGATTCTTCCAGAACCCCTGCCGATCCCCCGCAATAACATTCTTTCCACATATGGGTTCTCAATCTATTCCTCAGCCTTCTCCAACTGGTCCCACAAGCGCACGACCACCTCCCCTTTGTCTATAGGCAAACTACCACCAAGGGGTGCATTACCTGCTAGCCTATCAGCCTGTTCATTCCCCCGTGCCCCTGCATGGCCAGGGAAAAATATCTATATAATTCTCACAATCTGTGACCTCTGAAGCGACGAAGAGCCATTCTACATGAAACATTCCTTTCCCAACCTTCTTCTTTCAGTTTGCTTGAAATATGTCTATAACTGCAATGTTGTATCTTGTATGAATTTAACTGTCTTTTTTAGTTCACACAGCGGTCCATAGAGTTTATCTTCCACTGTCATCTCTCTAGGCCAGAAGTTTGCCTAGATATGTTATCTTGGAGTATGTGCTCTGCTGTCTGTGACGCCAATCTACATGTGCACATAGCTATTTCACCAATCTTGAATTTTGTATACATGTGGTTGCGTAATCTATTGTGTCCTGTTCTGAGGCGCAGACTTGTTCTGGTCTCTCCATGATGTGGTAGTTATATGGTTCTCCCTAAACAACCATATTGTGAACATAGACCTGCCGGCAGTGAGAATGAATGGGAGCATTATGAGTAGAACCCAGTCGATGACATATCTTGGTGTGAGGCTTGATCGTAGCCTGTCTTTCAGAGATCATCTTCTTCTACGTTCATCCAGATTTTTTTTCCCGGACGTGATTGCGTTGTACCTGTTTACAGCAGAGCTGCGTTCTTGCCCCGTTAGGCCGACACATCCGACTTCTGCGGGCATTTGTTGACCGGGTTAATCTTCCCGAGGGTTTGAACGATTTAGGATGTTTGAATCTCACTGTTGTGGTGTTATCCCCCATCCTAGCTGGCCCATGTAGAACAGCCAAAGACATCCTGGTCAACCCTCAAGGGAGGGCAGGGGTAGACCATGGGCATTCTCCGCCATCCAAGGAGGCTTCCATACTTGCAGAGCCATCACACAGCGCTCGGGTACTGGGCTCACACAAGGAATCGTCACGTCCTGCACATGGCTGCTTAGCCTCTTAGGACACTTTTTCCACCTTTTATGAAGCCCACACAGTGAGCTTACGATTCGGACTTTCCACATAATGGATTTGCTATCCAAGCAATATTCCATTTTGTGCCACTAGGACACTTTTTCCACTTTTTATGAAGCCCACACAGTGAGCTTTTGATTCAGACTTTGCACGTAATGGATTTGCTATCCAAGCAATATTCCATTTCATGCCTCTGGGATGCTTTTGTAACCGACATACCTGTGGTATGAAGTGTGGCAGTCTAAATACATCTTCATGTACCTTTAGATGTCAACCTGAATGTAGTTAAAGTAAGCTGTAGTCAACTTGAGCTTGTTGATATCTCCATAGAGCTTGTCCTCAAATGAAGCAGGTGTGGGCCAAAATATCTTTCTCTGTTCTGCATATATTGGGCACTCCTGCAGCAAATGTTTAGCTGTCATTTTACCAGTTCCACAATTACATTCATCGGTATCTCCTATCTTTAGTTTATTGAACAGGTCGTGTTTCAGCCTGATATGTCCTGTGCGGAGTCTGAAGATTGCTACTTGTTCTCTTCAGTCGAGTTTGTAATATGCATCATCCTTCTGGTGGCCTGGATGCTCTGATTCCCATTTGGCTCTATAGGTGCTTTTTATAAACCTCTTTGCCTCATTATAGGTTATGTCTATGTCAGGCTGTGGTAAGTCGTCCACCCTCTTTTGCTAGTCTGTCAGCCTCTTCATTTCCAGGTATACTGCAATGTGATGGGATCCACTGTATTACAACTTTTTTGGATTTTTGGCATAGACCATGGCGTGCTGCTCTTAGGTCACCTAGTTCTGTGCTGTTTTTGCTCTTCAGTATTGAGACAGCTGACTTTGCATCTGTGAAGATAGCTATTTGTTTCTCTTTATTTTCCTCCATCAAGAGCATTTCTGCTGCAGTTTTCAAAGCCTCTACCTCCGCTTTGAAGTTACTTGAAAATTTTCCAGTTGCCACTGACTTTTTTTTTTCACTCCATGTTTTAAATTTAGGAGAATTCCTCCTCCTCCATTTTCTATTGAATCTTTGGCTGATCCATCTGTATATGCATGGGTCCAATTGCTGCTTGGGTAATGTTCTTTTATGTAGTTTAGGGTTATTTTTCTTCTTTCGGTTTCATTCTGAGTGTTCTTTTTCTCAATACCAGGAATGTTTTCTATCATCTCAGGCAGTTGCTGCTGTCTCCAAGCTGGGAACTTGTGTGCATTGTAAATGGGTTTGACTGTTGATATGTTAAGTATGGGATCTGCCCTAATCTTTCGTTTTGCAGTTTCTACAAAGTTGCTACGCTTCAGTCTTCCCTTTCCAAAACCATTAAACCTGTTATACATAGGGTGGTCTGTCAATCTTCTAAATTTTTCTGCTTGTTGCTGGGCTCTGCTATCTCTTCTATCCTGCATTGGTTGTAAACAAGTGATCTTTTCTAGTTCATTAATAGGCGTTGTCTTCAGGCTTCCAGTTATGATTCGCATTCCTTGATTTTGGACTCTACTTATTTTGTTAAAGTTTGACTTAGCTGCTGTTGCCCAAGCTGCGATGCCATATTCCAGTACTGGCCTCACCCGTCCAGTATATAACTTCTTGAGAACTTTCTCATCTGCTCCCCACGTTGTACCAGCAAGCTTTTTCATGATTGCCATTCTTTGTCTTGCTCTTGTTCTATTTTTCTCAACCTGTGTCTTCCATGTCAGGCGACGATCAAAGGTGGCTCCTAGATAGTTTGGATTTTCTTCATGGCGCAATATTTTTCCATTCAATACCAGCTTAGGTTGCTGAATTTTATTTGAGAGGGAGAACACTGTGCATGTTGTTTTCTCCTCACTTATCTTCACTAGCCATGATTTTGACCAGTCCTCTAGCGCTAATAAGGCTTGCTGTATTCTGCTGTTAGCTGTATTAATATATTCTTCAGATGTCCATATGGCTAGGTCATCTGCAAAAGAGGATGTGTGTACTCTGGCTGGAAAATTTTCCGTGATGTCATTTATATATGCTAGGAATAATGTTGGTGAAAGAACTCCTCCTTGCGGGACACCTTACTCCAACAGCATCATTTTGCTGGTTTGTCCTTGTACTTTTGTCCTGGCAGTTCTGTTCTCAAGGTAGTGGCTGATCCATTTATACATTTTCCCACAAACATGCATTTTTTGCAGTTTTACTTTCAGTCCTTCCTTCCATACTTTATCAAATGCTTTTCCTTAATCTATCCAGGTTGCTAGTGTGTGCTTTTTCTCTTGGAAGGCATCCTCTATTTCCTGAGCTATATAGGTTATTTGATCTTCAGTGGATCTGTACTTTCTGAATCCTGCTTGGTGTGGTGTTAAGAGTTGGTTTTCTTCCAGATGCCATGTTAGCCTGCCATTGATAATGTGTTCCATTAATTTTCCTACACAGCTAAGTTGACTGTTAGGTCGATAGCCATTTGGTTCTTCCAGGTATTTTCCTTTCTTTGGGACTGGTATTAGTATAGCTTCCTTCCATGCCTGTGGGACTATTCATCTCTTCCAGCTGTAATTTAGGACTGCTAGTAGTTTCTTTTTTGCCTTAGTGCCTAGTCCTATTAGCATTTCATTCGTGATTCCATCCTTTCCTGGTGATTTCTTCTTTTTTAGGGTATTCATTGCCTGTTCCATTTCTTCCATTGTTAGATTTGCCATCATATATTCTGCTGCTGTCTCTGTATTTCTATGATGTATCTGTTTATCTTTGATTGCTTTCTTCTGTTCGGCTGTAATATCAATGTGGTTTGCACTGGCATAGTGTTCCATTAGTGCATTTGCAGCCTTTTTTTCCTGTCAGCAAGGCATCTCCTTGTTTAATTATCTGTTTGTTTCTAGGTCCTTCATTGTTCATGGCTTTCACTAGTTTCCATAGTTTGTTTCCATCCCTGTCAAAATTCAGGTTTTCTGTTTTTTTCCCTCCAACAATCTCTTGTTGTTTGATTTACTGTTCTTTTATATTTTGCTGAGATGGCTTTGAGAGAGATTTTGCTTCAGTTGTTTGTTCTCTCTCTCCTGTCTTCCTGCCATCTTCAACTTTGTCCTCCAAAATTTGTAGCTCTTCAGTCCAGTATGGTCTGTAATTTTTTCCTCGCTCCTCTTGGAATAGACTCAGTGGCCCTCCCCCGATGTGTCTCCACCTTGACGTGGTGGGGGAGCTTGCGTGTCCCATCGACCCCATTTGCTTGCCGATGGATGAAAAACTACATATCGGACAGCTTATGGGATATGGACCAGACTAAGAGAGACACAACCTGCTGCTCTGCAGGTATAGACTGAGGATAGCAGTCAAAAGATTAAAAGTGCACGAAGGCAGACGTTTTTGGTCCGGACAAAGCTCTTAAGGCTCCCTGTCGAGGGCTGTGGCTGAACGCCTCTAAGCCACAAACCCTCGGATCTGAGAGCCAGGCCGATACCCGTCTACCGGAAAATAGAAACATGATACTGAGCAAGCTACATGCTCAGGTCTGATACATGTTCGAAGGCTCTCAGCTGGGGGATATGAGAGATTCCCGGATGAGGGGGCCTGGCCGTTCCCGTTCACTGCTGCACGAAGGTAAGGTGCTGAGCCGGCAGCACATGTAGCCTACCTCGTGAGCGAGTACAAAAAAAGTCAGAAAAGTGCCCCAGTCGAAGGACATGGTTACGGAAACTGTCTGTATCTAACTCATAGAGAGTGTAGACAAAAGTGGAAGAATGTCTCATCAACGCGAAATGGAACGCACGGCGAGCGAACCTATTGCGTGGTCTGAAGTCACAAGCAAAAGCTTACCGAGTGGATGTCACTCGCAGTCTGACCGCTCCTGGTGTGTGCTTGAGCGATCAGTGGCAAGTGGGATGCCCAACACATGGAAGTGAGGAACTAAAGCAGCCATGAGCAGGACTTGGAAACTCCTTGGGTGAGCCCAGTCTCAGAGCAATATGTGCCGGCTCTGCAATTATGGAAGCCTCCTTGGATATCGAGATAATGCCCATGGTCTGCCCCTGCCTTCCCTTGAAGGCGGACCACGATATCGTCGATCGTTCTATCTTGACCAGCTGAGATGTGGGTGACATTACAACAGTCTAACGTGTCTCGAAACCAGAGGAAGGCTAACCTCACTAAAAAATGCCCGCCAGAAGTCGGAAGTGTCGCCCTACGGGTGGCAAACTAAAAATCGACACTACGCATTTACGTCCGAGTGAAATGTCTCGTCCGAATGTCTCTCGTGCTAGGAACAGCTCTGACTACCTAGTTTCCGAATGCCGCTCTTGTTCGGAACAGCTCTGACTAGGTAGTTTTCTGAATGTCTGTCGTGCCTGGAACAGCTCTGACGGGCGCAACGACAAGCACATGTGCGAAAACTCTCTGAGTGAATACCTTCTGCAGACCTGTCTGGTTTGTGCAGGAACGGCCCGGGGCGAACGAAAAGCCCAATATATTGAAGTGAGGAATTAAAGCAGCCATGAGCATGACGTGAACATTCCCTCGGTGAGCCCAGTATCAGGGCGTTATGTGTCGGCCCTGCAACTATGGAAGCAACCTAGGATGGCGGAAAATGCTATGGACTGTGCCTTCCTTCTCTTGAGGGATGACCGAAGTCCTCGACTGTTCGAACTTGACCAGCTGGGATGTGGACGGTACCACAAAAGTGAGAGTCTCCCAGGATTGCTAACCTGGTCAAAAATGCACGCGAAAGCCGGATGTGTGACCTAAGGGTTTTCAACCCAAGGGTGCCTAACGCACACCGCAATCACATCTGAAAAAAACACTCCGGATGAACGAAAAGAAGAAGAAGAAGACTCAGTGGTCGCCTGTATTATTGCTCTGTTTAGACTTTCCACCATTTGCTTCATGTTGCCATAACGTGTATTTATGTTTTCACAATATTTGTCTGTTAGTATGGCAAATCTGTCCCAATCTGCTCGTTTGTAATTCCAGCGGGGCAAAGGCTTTTGCTCCTGTGGAACATACTTCATATTCATTACAAGCTTGATAGGTCTGTGGTCACTACCTGCTAATTGGTCAAGCACATGGTGATCGGTTTTGTGGAGGATGTCTCCTGTGCAGAAAGCTAAGCCTGGAGTAGAAGTGGTAAACCATCTTCTGGAGTAGAAGCTCAGTGTGTCATCCGCTTTGTTGAGTAGATGGAGATTTGAATCTATTTCCCAGTCCTCCACTTCATCTCCTCTTTTGTCAGTATCTGGGTATCCCCATCTTTCTGAACGGCTATTAAAGTCTCCGACAATAATGCAGTTTGTGTCAGTTATTTTCATGTTTGAAAGTGTAAGGTCCTTATCTGCTGGGCTATACAGATTGTAAATTCTTATTTTCATGTCCTTTATCATTATATCAACACCTATAATTTCCGTTTGGTTGTCAGAGATCACAGATACTTCGCTGCAAGGTATTGTATTTCGTGTAAGTATTAGAACCCCTCCTTTGTGTCAAAACGTGTCGTCTGATATCCTCTGACTGAGAATTTGCGACTACAGATAATACACAGAACCCCTCCTTTGTGTCAAAACGTGTCGTCTGATATCCTCTGACTGAGAATTTGCGACTGGCGTTGAGGTGTGTCTCTTGAATGCATGCCACATCTATTCTATCTTTATGAAGACGCTGTGTTAGGGAGACTTTTTTGTTATAAACTCCTTCGGCATTCCACTGTAGTATGTTGAGTGTCCGGGGTATTTGGTCAATAGCTCTTAGCCTACTCCTCTGTGCCTTGACTCCACAGCACAGGGGAAGGTGACCACCAGTAGTCACGGGTGGACCCCCTCGAGGCAGGGGGGCCCGGCACTATCACCACCTGATGGGACTTCGCGGGATTAGCACCATAACGATTAATTTTGATTTGTGACATCATGAATTAAGTTACGTTGCACTACTTTGTCAAGCCTGTGGCTCAGTGCATCCGATTTCGACAAGCATTTATTCGGGGTGCTTTCCCTAGCCTTTGACTGTCCCCATTCTACCTACAAGGCAGCAGGTTTATGTGTCGCTTGGTCTGGTCCCTCTCCCTTGACCTGTCCCGACATGGGTGACCTTACCAGTAGCTGTGCTACCATCGGCATAGCTCTTGGGGTCACTGGAACACAAAAGCCCCTCTACCTTGTCACGGTGGACACACAGCAGAGGGGTTTCAGAGATCATGTCGATTATGCCATAACGAAAGCTCGAAAAGGCTTGTCAGCAATGAGTCATGGCGACTACCAATATCGAGCAAAGACTGCTAATACTTCTGTTCCAAGGACTGGTGCTTTCACCCGTCGAATATGCACTGGCCATCCTTACTGTATGCCCTACTCAGATTGGAAGACTTGAAGAGGTACAAAATGAAGCCATGCGCATCATTTTGGGCTGCACGAGAGACACCAGCTGTGTAGTGATGAGATACCTTGACTTCCTGACAATGAACCACAGGATCAAGATCTGGAGAGCTCGTGCATACTTAAAAATAAGTGCAGATGAGCAGCACCCTCTGCATGACGCTAAATTTAGAGAAAAGGGTGACAGGCTAAAGAGGGGCAAATCATGGATGGGTCGGGCGGAAGATGTCGTCAGACAGGTCTGCAGCCTTACCAGTATCAACCCCGGCAAGGAGTTCCAGATTTTAAGTGCACTTTCTCCTTTCTCCTGCATTATCACACTCGACAGATGGTGCAGAGAGCAGAACTCTGCCGCTGTCAATGCAGAGGTTAACACGCTCATCTATGAACACTCAGATAGCCCCAAAGTGCTCATCTATACAGATGGATCTGTGGTAAAGCAGCAGAGAAGTGCATGGGCATTTACAGCCCGTTCAGCGGGCCGAACCGTTCAAGAATCCAGTGGTGCCCACACTATGCCCACAAACAGCATGACGATGGAGGTGATGGCAGTTACACAGGCTTTCCTATGGCTAGAATCACAGCATTATACCAACATGTGTATACTAAGTGATTCAATGAGCATGATTCAGAACGTCGAAGCTGGATCTGTATGTAGACAGTGGACTGAGTCGCTGTGGAAGTCTGTTGTCCGTAAAGTCACCTTCATCTTCGTCCCGGGACATGCAGGAGTCGAGGGAAATGAACGAGCTGATAAACTGGCTGGCTCTGCACCCCCTGCAGATGGCCAGCCCATGGATCGTGCCGATGTTATTAACATCCTTAAAGACATGTCGAGAACAGAAGACTTTGTCGTCAGTGAATCCACATCACTGTCCAGGATGAAAGACTTGGGAGTAAGAATTGGCACGGCCAGACGCGAGAGGTACATTGGGAAAACGAGGTGCCTCATTAACCAACAAAGAACTGGCACTATTAGCCACCGGACGCTGATGCATATGCTGGGGGAGGATTTGAGCACCTATGGAACTGTCCGGAGTGCAATGAAGATGCCCCAACAGATAACTGGTTATTTTTCCCCCATGTCGCCCCTTCTCCTGTTAGTAAAAACAGTTCCGCCAAGTGAAGGCCAGGGCTTTTGCTGCAGAGGTTATGTATTCACGAGCCATTGGGGTATTTAAGCAATGTTGGGCACTCACCCCAATACTGCGCCCTGGCTACATACAGCAACATTTGGAACCTCTCCATCTTACTAAGAAACTATTTGAATCCATAATTAATACAGTGTGTGTTTCAGTAGTCTCCTCTAGCCTCCGGAATGCCACTGTTACTGCCTCCACCTCCATTCTCATGCTGGAGGTTGTAGTCTCTTATGTCAGACTCCTTTTTTTCAAGACTCGTCCATTAGCCTTTGCAATAGAGCCCCAGCCACTATGTCTGTTTATCACCACTTACCTATCAGTGTAGATGATGGTAACACACACCAGAGTGACATAGTGATCTACACTGATGGGTCAGTGGTGAGAAACAGACGTAGTGGGTGGGGTTTCATTATGAAGGCTAATGGACGATGATTGAAAAAAGAGTCTGGCATATGAGACTACGACATCAAGCAAGACAATGGAGGTTGAAGCAGTAACAGCAGCCTTCCGATGGTTGGAAGAGACCACTGCAACACACATTGCATTCATTACAGACTCACGGAGTATGCTTAGTAAGGTGGAGAAAGGAATGTTTCACGGGAAATGACTTGCCTCATTTCAGAGGACAAAGATTGTGAGAATTGTATGGATATTCTGCCCTGGTCATGTGCGTGTGTGGGGGGATAAACAGGCTGATAGGCTGCCAGGGAATGCACCTCTTGGCAGTAGATTACCCATGGACAAGGGAGAGATGGTCGGCCGCCTGTAGGACCTGGTTAAAAAAGCAATGGAACAAACTGAGAACCCATATGTGGAGAAGATGGTATAGCATGAGATCGGCAGTGGTTCTGGACGAAGCTCAAAACTGAGAGGGAAGGCCAGGAAAACTTTCAATCAGATGGTGGTTGGAACGATTAGTAGTATGACTCTTCGCTGGATGTTGAACGAGGGGACGGAGCGCACATGGGAATGTCCTGAGTGCAGTGATGTCAGTTCTTAGCTCATAACTCATTCATAACTCTGGTTTGCTTACAGGTCTTCACTGTGATAGATTTCATTGCAACACAGAAACAATGTTTCTGAATGCAATTGATAAAACCACCAATGAGAAACAAACATTACTTTTCTCATTTCTAACAATGTGGCCAATACTCTCACTGTTCTCTATTGTATTTTGTCTTCCTTGCTATCTCTTACCTCTTTTGTTTTATTCTCCTCAACTTTAACATCAAAATCCAATGAATTAAAAAGTTTCTCTAGGGATTTCCTGTCTTCTCTTGAGCCATATCTGCCGGTCAGATGAGTAAATTGTTCATTGTTTATTATCAGCACCTGTCCTCTTGGTTTTGCTGACATTAAGTACTTAGACTCCTGGAAAAAACAATAATTTCATTAAATCAAAGCAATATTTTCCCACTGTATATTTTAATTAAGAAGTAATAAACACACAATAAACTGCACAATTTACTGCCAGATATATTTCACGTAACATCTAATGTAAGGTGTCTTGAAGAGATTAGAACAAGATTTGCTGTGGCAAAGGTAGCTTTTTAAAAGACTGAAAACATATTGACCAACAGAAAGCTGTTAACTGCAATGAGAAAAAGAGTTTTGAAGTGAAATGTAGAACCTATACTGTTATATGTAGATGTGATGTAGATGTAGATGTGTTTTATATAGATGTGAAGCATGGATTAAAACAAAAACAGACAATCTGAGAACCATCTAATAGCAGTGGAAATGTGGTTTCTGCAGAAAATGTAAAGAACACTATTGACAGATAAAAAAATCAATAAGTCCTACAAGAAACAATTGAAATTAGATGTAGACTGCCACATTATGAGGAGCAATAACTAAAAATCTTGCTGACAACTGGCAAGAGTGATGGGAAAAGAGAAGAGAGAAGGCAGAGAGATAAATATCTGGATGGCTTGGTCACATGGTATAAGTGATACAACACAAAGCTAATCCAAAACTGGTGATTGAGTGAGATGCAAACAATGACCGCCCACTTTTCAGTATGGCACATGATTATGATGATATTTCACTGTATATCAGGTGCATCAGGTGTCTTGATTGCAGACAATGAACAAGACCTGCAAAATTTAGTAGATGCAGTTGTTGCACACAGTGAACAACAAAGGTTAGAATTGAATTGTAAGATGACACAGATTATGATCGTCACTAGGAAGGAAGAAATACTACAATGTAATATACAAGTAAATGGACATATTCTTAAACAAATGCATCGGTACAGCTATCTCGGAACAGTCATAACATCTGATGGGAGATGCCTTGAAGATATTAGAACAAGAATTGCCATGGCGAAGGTATCATTTTGCAAGATGAAAACATACTGACCAAAAAAAGATATCAATTGAAATGAGAAAAAGAGTGTTGAAGTGCTACATAAAACCAACGAAAGAGTCCTACAAGATACAAATGAAGATAGTAAACTGATTAGAGATATTAGACGTAGACAGTCAACATTTTTTGGGCATGTTATGGGAAGAAATAAATTGGAGAACTTAGTGAGAAAAATCCACACCTTACTGAGGATTCAAACCCGGGTCTCCCCAAAGAGAACCCGGAGTTCTAGCCACTCGACCAGCCTCTCCTCTAGCAAACATGGACAATGATAGAAAAAGACAAAAGAAAAGTTACAGTAATGGAGATGAGATTCTTGAGAAGAATACTCAACGTATCAATGAGAGAGACAATCAGAAATGGTTAAATCAGGATTAAAGCGGGGGTAGCAGTTGCACTAGATTTCATTAGAAAACAGCAGATGAGATGGTTTTGCCACATGGCTACCAGCAGACCACAACAAGCAATGATGTACAGACCTAAACGAAACAGAAGAAGAGGTTGATCATATAAATAATGGTTAGAGGGAATCAGTCCATTGGAATCTCAATATATGAAGCACACAAATGGGCACCCTCCTGCGGTTTATGCTTCACTTCAACACCACAAGATACAAGAGGAACATATTTGTCTAAAGCCTCCTGTCTCATGCACTGCCAATAATTTCAGACACAAATCTTCCTCCATCCCACATTGCCAAGCTGTCTCGTATCTGATCTCTAGGAACAAGATGAGATGATGATGAGAAGATGAGACCTGCATTCCTTCAATTCCAGTTGGTTGTTACTTATTGAAGTATTTTAGGGATTTAGGATAGAATAGAACAGTTCAAAAGAAAATGAAAGAAAAAACAAACTATCTTTACATTCAAAGGGTTAAGAACTGGGTGTGCAGGCCTGTTTAACATTCTGCCCTATTGATCTCTTTCCTGTGATTCATTATTTAATTCAAACATCTCTTATTAGCTTAATATTAAAAAACAACAATAATATATGCATTCATAATTTATGGAGATGAGACTGGAAATGAAACTACAAAAACCGAAAAAGATGGAGGAAGTTAAGACCAAAAAAAATAGAGCAATAAGGTTTAGCAAACTCGAGCCAAGTAAGACCTTGCTCTACCTGCAAGAGATGGTTCTGAACACAAATAGCAGCACTTATTCTTCTTCTTCTGCTGCGTTCATCCGGAGTTTTTTTTTCCGGACATGATTGCGTTGTGCCTGTTTACAGCAGAGCTGTGTTCTTGCGCCGTTAGGCTGACACATCCGACTTCTGCGGGCATTTGTTGACCGGGTTAACCTTCCCGGGGACAGCACTTATTCAAAGGATTTACTTTCATGCAAGTCATTCATGTATCATCAATCGCACAAAAGTAGGAAACATATAGGAAAGGCAAATCTGATCTCAAGACAATTCAATGCTTAAGTCTGGATGTGCCAGCTGAAAGTTTGCTGTAGATGAACAATAACATAACCAATATATTCAATACAAATGAGGAAGTTAGATTAGTGGAACTAGCAAATATTAGTACGATTGATGGAATCAGAAATCAAATTCAGAACTCCAGTTTTTATTTTGAATGCCTGTTAATTTTCCTTGATAGAGGACTCTGCACCTCATGACAACATGTGGCCTTTATTAAGTTCATGATTTTCTGTGAGATTCCATAATGCCTCATCAATTAAAAAAAAAAAAAAAAGATGCATTATCAAAGCTTTCAAATACCATGTAATCAATTATTATGTACTACATTAATCAACATTGATGGGAAAGATCTAAGAATAATAAAGAATATATACTGGAACCAAGTAGCAGCAATTAAAATGGGAAATAAAAAGAGGGTAGTTACGAACAGATAAAGCTAGGAGTATGACAGGGATGTGTCTTGTCACCAGATCTCTTCTCCCTATATAGCGAAGTAATAATGAGAGAGATCAAAGAGAAGCCAGGAATACTAATTGGAGGATATAATATAAACAATATACGTTATGCAGATGACACAGTATTGGTAGCGGATAATGCAACAGACCTACAACAATTGTTGGACATTGTAGTATCAGAGAGTGCACAGAAAGGACTCTCCTTGAATATCAAGAAAACAGTAACAATGGTAATATCAAAGAAAATGGTGACACCAAAATGTGACATAGAAATTGAAGGGGAAATTCTCAACCAAGTGGATAATTTTAAATACCTAAGGGCACTTACAACATCAGATGGAAGATGTACAACAGAGATTAAGAGCAGAATAGGGCAGGCAACAGCCGCAGTTCAGAAAATGAAGAGCATCTTATGCAATAAGTCACTATCAATGAATGTAAGAAAGAGAGTGCTATATAGAACCAGTTTTGCTGTATGGCAGCAAATCTTGGAATGTAAATGAACAAATTAGGAAGAACTTAGAAGCATCAGAGATGTGGTTTTTAAGACAAATGTTGCGAATTCCTTGGACTGCCAGAGTAACTAACAACGATTGCCTGAAAGAGGCTAATGAAACTAGAACACTATATACAACAATAAGAAAGAGACAAACAGCTTTCTTTGGTCATGTGATGAGAAGAGAGGCATTGGAGAACATCGTGACAAATGGAAAGATCGAGGGGAAGAGAGGTAGAGGCCGACCAAGAGAAATGGTGCTGGACGGACTGAGACGGTGGCATGGAGGAATATCATCAGCAGAGTTGATCCAGAACACCAAAGACCGAGATCTGTGGATAGCCATGAACGCCTATGCCAGCTGGCAGGGCACTTGATGAGGATGATGATGACTATTAAGAAAAATGGTAGGTGGTGAGCTAGCTAGTTTACCAAATGCAGCAATGCGTGTGCAACTATGGAGTGACCTGTTGTCGTGAAGTTGGAACCGAAACTAACACTTAACATAAATCATAATTCAGTCAACATATTATCCACACTGCACAAAAAACCAATCAGTCCATAAGTGCTTGTATCCCTCCTCATTATCTCCCTCAGTGTGTAGCTCCTAGCTAACTAACTAACGCTTATTATAAACCATAATTCAGTAAACATATTATCCTCACTGCACAAAAAACCAATCAGTCCATAAGTGCTTGCATCCCTCCTTATTATCCACCTCCGCGTGTAGCTCCTGTCGACACCAGTTCTGAGTTGGTTTACTATTTTTCTTCAGCCCCTGCACAGTGCTCTTATCTGGGTTCGTATTTTTTGACTTAATGTTCTTGCAGTCTGGTCAGGGTTGCAGATTTACAATCATGACCTGATTCATTAAACTGCCCTGTCTCTCTGAGGGCATTCAGTTTATCAGCCTGGTCCATTGCTTGACTGCTTTCAACAGTAGCCTGTTCGCAAGTCTATTAGCTTGTTCATTTTCTTTCACATCCATAAAGCCTGACACAAATATGAAGTAGTTCTTTGTCAGTCTTGACCTTCTTGGAGACTTCACACACTGTCTTTGAGTCCTATCCATCTTGATCACACAACTCAAAGCCAGTATATCTCTGACTGCAAATACGACCACTATATATATATCTCAACACCAGTATATTCCAGACCACAAAAATGACCACTGCATATAACACACAACACCAATAAATCCCACACTACAAATATGATCACTGTAGAAAAATTTGAAAAATGAAGTGCATCACGTCATTAAAATGTGGTAAAACATTCATTAAATTAGTTACAATAGTTACTGCTATGGTCAAATGCTGTTTTGGGGAAGCTGGAAAGTACCAATGAAGTATTAATTATAACAGGTGTTGGAAATGCCCACCATGAGCTTCAAGACATGACTGTACACGACTCTTCATATGGTCAAATACCTTCTCCAATGTGTCTTTGTTTTTATTTCTTGAATGGTAATTCTGACTGCTTCTTTCAGGTCCTCAGTTGTGTGTACATTATATTTTGTAGAATGAGCAGGCCAAATACCGAGTCATATTATGTGATTTGCAAAAATTTCTTCCAAAAAACGCAATGATGCTCTAGGCGTGTGTGTAGTTGCACCATCTTGCTGGAACCACGTTTCTTCTTTTTTTGATGTCGTCATGTACTTCAATTTTTCAAATTTATTCTACATACAAAGTGTAGTGAGACTTTACAAACAACCGGTGTAACCCACCACCAATATATCACAGACTACAAAAATGACTGCAGTATAAAAGTACCTACTTGACCTTTAGGTGTAAGCATGCGTTTAAATTTGTTGATCATTCTTGTGTGTTTCACATCAACCAGTCGTGCAGTGTTATATGCTTTTATGTCCTCTGCGGATGGCCATGCTGTTAAAATTAAAAATAAAAAGATAAGAATGTGTGGGTCAAACCAGACCAGTTTATAACACCATTTGATTTTGCTCCTAAACACTAATGCTCATTATCAGCATCATGTGCCATGTTGATAAACAGTTATGGTTCATCATCTCATGCGATCACCAATCTAGGATCAGGTCTGTGTTATTGTGGCTATTATGCCACATGCCCATTTCATCCAGGTATTTATCTCTTTGCTTTTCCCTGTCAAGTTTCCAAGTTGTCACTGAGTTTACACTTTTATTTCACCTCATAACATGTCCAAAAAGTATTTCTGTAATCAATTTACGAATTTCATTTATTTTCTGAAATGCTGTCTCAGTTAATTTTTCTATTCATGCATAATTTTCTCAGCATTTAACCAGAAACCACATTTCCACTGCCATTAAATATTACTCAGCTTGGCAGCTTATTGTCCACGCTTTAAATGCATGTTTAGTTGAGTTGTTGAGTTGAGCTAAGAATTGACATCACTGCACTCAGGACATTATCATATGCACTCCATCCCCTTGTTCAATAGCCAGCGTAGAGTCACACTACTAATAGTTCCCACCGCTAACTGATTGAAAGTTTTCCTGGTCTTCCCTCTGTTTAGAGATTCTACCAGAACTCCCGCCAATCCCCCTCAATCTCATCCTTTCCACATACGGGTTCTCAATCTGTCCCTCCACCTTCTCTACCTGGTCCCACGACCACCTCTCCCTTGCCCACAGGTAATTGACAACCATGAGGTGCATTCCCTGGCAGCCTATCAGCCTGTTCATTCCCCCGCACTCCTGCATGGCCAGGGCAAAAGATCCACACAATCCTTACAATCTGTGACCTCTGAAGCGAGGTGAGCCATTCCACATGAAACATTCCTTTCTCCACTTTACTAAGTATACTCCTTGAGTCCGTGATGAAGACAATGTGTGTTGCAGTAGGTCTCCTATAACCAACGGAATGCCGTTGTGACTGCTTCTACCTCCATTCTCATGAAGGAGGTTGTAGCCTCATATGCCATAATTTCATTTTTCAAGAATCGTCCATTAGCCTTCGCAATGAAATCCCACTCCGCCTGTTTCTCACATCAGTATAGATCACTATGTCACCTTTATATGTATTACTCTGAATCAGTTGTTGTACCTAAAAATCTGTGCGGCCCGCTGCCCATTGTCTGCACTCACGACCCAGTGTTACTATTACATTGTGCCAGCCTGTCCTGTCTTCCAGTACTTCAACCCACTCTTTTCCCCGATTGATGGTCTCTAGATCGCAAACCTGACATACAGATACCTGTGCCATCCAGGACCATGCCTCGTCTTAAGTCTATGACCCTTGACCATATCCATGGCTTCATGTGGGGGTTGATCCCTATCTGCAGCAACTCTTAGGTATCATTTGGCCTGAAGGACCCTATGCCGATCCGCCATTATTGGTAGTGCCAGGAATATGCCTCATGAAAATAATTGGTGTGTCCTTTGTGCAGCCCAGAATCACATGCGCTCCAAACCTTTCAAGCTCTCTCTTCGATACTGTCAGCAACCCCAAACCATACTCAATGATAGAAATTAACTGCTGAAAGAGCCTGTAAAGCATCCTCTACTAAATGCATACATCCTGTATAAGTTCTATATAACATTTTAACAGTCTTGTTCTCACTAATGCTACTAGAAACATATCTGGATGGGATATAGAGGGGCTGATGTCCCATGGTCAATGGGTTTATAGACACCTAGACCTCTTTTCAACACCATATAGGACATCGTGGGCAGACACTAGTCTCTAGGGCATCCTGGTGGACAGTAATATGTGAGATATCCTGGGCAGACATTAGTCTGTGGGGCATCCATGGCAGACACGAGTCTGTGGGGCATCTAGGGTAGACAATAGTCTGTGGGACATCTAGAGCAGACACAAGTTTGTGAGAAATCATGGGCAGACACGAGTCTGTGGGGCATCTAGGGTAGACAATAGTCTGTGGGACATCTAGAGCAGACACGAGTTTGTGAGAAATCATGGGCAGACACGAGTCTGTGGGGCATCTAGGGTAGACACTACTCTGTGGGGCACCCTGTGCAGACACTAGTCTGAGAAATATCCAGGGCTAACACTAATCTGTGGGACATCCAAGGAAGACACTAGTCTGTGGGACATCCAGGGAAGACACTAGTCTGTGGGACATCTAGAGCAGACACGAGTTTGTGAGAAATCATGGGCAGACACGAGTCTGTGGGGCATCTAGGGTAGACAATAGTCTGTGGAACATCCAGGGTACACACTAGTCTGTGGGGCATCCTGGCAGACACTAGTCTATGGGGCATTCTGTGCAGGCACTAGTTTGGTTAATGAAGGATGGATCAAGCAAGGTTTCAGCTGTGATGAAGTCTGCCAAGGACACACTGTAAGTGGCAAGAGAGTCACAGTAATTTCCATGATGAAGGTAGATAATCAGCACCCAAGGCATGCACTGATCTCCCTCTCCTTTCATGCAGTGTTTCATTCAGACTCTTATTAGCATAACATTAAACAACAATAATATATGCATTAATAATGAATGCAGATGAGACTAGAAGCATTCACAATGAAGTAAAGATAGTCTAAAAACCTGAAAAGATGGAGGAAGTTAATACCAGAACAGGTGATAAGCAAAAGTGTGATAAGGTTAGCAGACTAGAGGTAGCCACACTGTTCTCCACCTTCAAGTGGTGCTTCTGAACACAGATTGCAGCACTGGAATCTGGCCAAAAGTGATGAACACAGAGGAGATCAATCTGGCACCAAGACACTTTTCTCCACCTTCAAGTGGTGCTTCTGAACACAGATTGCAGCACTGGAATCTGGCCAAAAGTGATGAACACAGAGGAGATCAATCTGGCACCAAGACAATTATGTGCCAGTTTGGATGTGTACACAGATATTCTTCTTCACCTTCATACACCTTCAGACATCAATCTGAATATATGTAAAGAAACCAGCAGTCAACTTGACTGAATAGAGTTTGACTGGGCATAGGCCAAAGTAGTTTTCTCTGTTCTGCATATATTGGACACTCCTACAAGAAATGTTCAGCTGTCATATTACCAACTCCACTGTTACATTGATCTCTTATCATTAGTTTATTGAACAATGGTATTTCACACATGGAACACTCCCTGCAAGAAGTCCTGGACACAGTTAAGGGCCACAGGCTGATCAGAGGAAAATAATGGATGCCTCAGGCAGAGGACACAATCAGAAAAGTGTGCATGCTTGAGAACATTGGGAGAGGAGAGGGGTGTGCTGCATTGAATGGGAGGTGCAACAATTGATCCACGACAATTTGTGACCTCCTTATGCAGTCATCTACATGGATGGCTCTGTGCTAAGAGATGAAAGAAGTGCCTAGGGGTTTGTGGCGAAGGTTAGTGGACGGTGTTTAGTGCAGGCGAGCCTGGCATATGATATCACAACATCCAGTCTAAGAATGGAGGTGGAGGCAGTCACAGCGGTGTTCATCTGGCTGGAGGACAAACAGCATGTGCGTGTCGTGATTGTAATGGACTCACAAAGTATGAGAAAGGTTAAAATAAGCATGCTCCATGAGAGTGGGAGGCTGCAACTCATCAATCAAATAGAGAGCATCTGTTGGATTTCTTTCCCAGGACATGCTGGTGTGGTGGGAAGTGAGCAGGCATCAGATGGTCATTGTCTGCACCCTTCGGTGGGGTACTGGTGTGGTGGGAAGTGAGCAGGCATCAGATGGTCATTGTCTGCACCCTTCGGTGGGGTACTGGTGTGGTGGGAAGTGAGCAGGCATCAGATGGTCATTGTCTGCACCCTTCGGTGGGGTACTGGTGTGGTGGGAAGTGAGCAGGCATCAGATGGTCATTGTCTGCACCCTTCGGTGGGGTACTGGTGTGGTGGGAAGTGAGCAGGCATCAGATGGTCATTGTCTGCACCCTTCGGTGGGGTACTGGTGTGGTGGGAAGTGAGCAGGCATCAGATGGTCATTGTCTGCACCCTTCGGTGGGGTACTGGTGTGGTGAGAAGTGAGCAGGCATCAGATGGTCATTGTCTGCACCCTTCGGTGGGGTACTGGTGTGGTGGGAAGTGAGCAGGCATCAGATGGTCATTGTCTGCACCCTTCGGTGGGGTACTGGTGTGGTGGGAAGTGAGCAGGCATCAGATGGTCATTGTCTGCACCCTTCGGTGGGGTACTGGTGTGGTGGGAAGTGAGCAGGCATCAGATGGTCATTGTCTGCACCCTTCGGTGGGGTACTGGTGTGGTGGGAAGTGAGCAGGCATCAGATGGTCATTGTCTGCACCCTTCGGTGGGGTACTGGTGTGGTGGGAAGTGAGCAGGCATCAGATGGTCATTGTCTGCACCCTTCGGTGGGGTACTGGTGTGGTGGGAAGTGAGCAGGCATCAGATGGTCATTGTCTGCACCCTTCGGTGGGGTACTGGTGTGGTGGGAAGTGAGCAGGCATCAGATGGTCATTGTCTGCACCCTTCGGTGGGGTACTGGTGTGGTGGGAAGTGAGCAGGCATCAGATGGTCATTGTCTGCACCCTTCGGTGGGGTACTGGTGTGGTGGGAAGTGAGCAGGCATCAGATGGTCATTGTCTGCACCCTTCGGTGGGGTACTGGTGTGGTGGGAAGTGAGCAGGCATCAGATGGTCATTTGTCTGCACCCTTCGGTGGGGTACTGGTGTGGTGGGAAGTGAGCAGGCATCAGATGGTCATTGTCTGCACCCTTCGGTGGGGTACTGGTGTGGTGGGAAGTGAGCAGGCATCAGATGGTCATTGTCTGCACCCTTCGGTGGGGTACTGGTGTGGTGGGAAGTGAGCAGGCATCAGATGGTCATTGTCTGCACCCTTCGGTGGGGTACTGGTGTGGTGGGAAGTGAGCAGGCATCAGATGGTCATTGTCTGCACCCTTCGGTGGGGTACTGGTGTGGTGGAAGTGAGCAGGCATCAGATGGTCATTGTCTGCACCCTTCGGTGGGGTACTGGTGTGGTGGGAAGTGAGCAGGCATCAGATGGTCATTGTCTGCACCCTTCGGTGGGGTACTGGTGTGGTGGGAAGTGAGCAGGCATCAGATGGTCATTGTCTGCACCCTTCGGTGGGGTACTGGTGTGGTGGGAAGTGAGCAGGCATCAGATGGTCATTGTCTGCACCCTTCGGTGGGGTACAGATGTGGTGGGAAGTGAGCAGGCATCAGATGGTCATTGTCTGCACCCTTCGGTGAGGTACTGGTGTGGTGGGAAGCGAGCAGGCATCAGATGGTCATTGTCTGCACCCTTCGGTGAGGTACAGATGTGGTGGGAAGCGAGCAGGCATCAGATGGTCATTGTCTGCACCCTTCGGTGGGGTACAGGTGTGGTGGGAAGTGAGCAGGCATCAGATGGTCATTGTCTGCACCCTTCGGTGAGGTACAGATGTGGTGGGAAGCGAGCAGGCATCAGATGGTCATTGTCTGCACCCTTCGGTGGGGTACAGATGTGGTCTTGGTCCTTTGGAATCGTGTGTGTTCAGCAGAAGAAAAGATAGATCATCATGACCTGGAGAGAGTGGTGCTGCAGGGAGTGACCAGAGGATCTGGTCGACCCCAGGACTTTGAAGAAAAGAAGGCCAGATGGACACATCGTCATACTGCCACTGGTACCATTAGTATTGGTACTCTTCACTGGCTGTTGATGACTAGAACAGGGCACATATGGGAATGTAATGAGTGCTGAGATGTCAATTCTTGATGCAAGTCTACTCAGCCTGTTATATCCTATGGATTTCAGCCCATGGAATGCTGCTCTTATGTCAGCTTGTTTTTTTTTTCTCTTCAGTATTGATACAATCAACCCTGTGAAGCGAGCTTGTATTTTTATTTATTTTTCTCTGGTAAACGGAAATAACACAATAAACATTCTATTCAAGGCAAATGAGGAGGATAAGCCTAGCAAAACTAGCAAATGCAGCCTCGACTAATGGAATTAGTCACCATTATAAGGACCAAAGTCCTTATAAATCCAAGCATATCGAAGTTGGAGAATGATGTTAATGGCAAGGGGTGATTCAGAACACCAAGGACCAAGATATGTAGACAAGCACGAGAGGTTATGTCAGTTTACAGAGCACATGATAATGATGTCAGCTCATCTTTTCATGTTACTTGTCAACACAAACCATTTGCTTCTTCTTACACATTTGCCTTCTATCTTTCCCTCAGCACAGTTGTCCAGGTATTATGTCTTCTTATGTGCATAAAATATTTGCAGTCAAACCTTTAACTCCCCGGGAAGGTTAACCCGGTCAACAAATGCCCGCAGAAGTTGGATGTGTCGGCCTAACGGCGCAAGAACGCAGCTCTGCTGTAAACAGGCACAATGCAGTCACGTCCAGAAAAAAAAATCCGGATGAAGGAAGAAGTAGAAGAAACCTTTAACTTGTTTAGTAACACTATTTCCATTCCTAGTTTATTAACGAATGTCCTTATTTGTCATTTTCCCTTCAAATGAAAGCTGCTCAACGTTTTAAATGGATCCTTACATTACCTGTATCTGAATAAATAATTAATGCTACAGAAATCAACTATAATGTTCAGTATTAAACATTTTGATGGTGGCATACTAATTCACCAGTCATCATAAGAAGAAGAATGCAGAAATAATATAAAAGGAACCTTACAGTCTGAAGGTGTCTCGTCTGAGGAGTCAGAATCCATTGCCTCATATGGGGTGCCATACTCCATTGTCTCCTCTGGGGAGTCATCCTCCTCTGTCTCATCTGTGGAGTCATACTCCTCTGTCTGGGGCTGTGGTTTGGCTCTCTATATAACGCTCATGTGGAGCACAAATTGGAGATAAAATATCAGCCGCCTGGTACAACTGAGCCTCTACAACAACATCGTAGAGATAATCTGAAGCATCGGACTCTAGGGACACAATGAGCTCAAGCAGGTCCCGGGCCTTTTCAGGATGTGGTTTGTCATTCTGTTGATTTAAACAAGTCCACTGCTCAAGCTAGATTACCATTTCATAAGAACACAATTTATCAAGAAACACGTATCCAGAATAAAGCTGCCTTACAACTGACCACATTTAAAGGTTTCTGTGGCAAAGTGGTCAGCCACCGACCTCATTCTCCAATGGTTGTGGGTTCATTTTTGAACTTCTTCATTCTGTTCATGAGTGCAATTATTTTGGGAGACCCTGGGGATCAAGTTGGAACTGCAGAGCATGTGCTCTGTGCTAAACCTTCGGCAGCCCACTCTGAGGAAAGATGCTGAGTCATGTGCGATAAAACCCGGTGCAATGAAGTCGATTCTCTTGGTTTTAAACTTCCTTGTTAAGCTACTGAACACATTCAAACCTGGCTAATCAATGTTTTAAAACAATGTTTTCCCATAGTAAGAAAATGTAATGAAGACACAAACAACAGATTGCAGTTTATGGTCCGACATTTTCAGCTGCATCTCTACAGATGCAGCATAAAATTACTACAGTAGACATTTTACATTACTGCTGGAATATGTGAGTTGGGTTATTCAATTATTTGAAGGGTTTATCTTGTTGCTTTAGTGCGTGTGTGATTTCTGCAGTACGCACCAGTATGCAGTATGGCAAGATGCAATGAAATATGCCAGGCAATAAATTGTGCAATCTATTGCTTGTGTCCTCCCCCAGTTCAGAGTAACAGGATATAGATGTAATGTTGCCCTTGTCCAGTCACAGTGCTGGCAATAATTCTTACATTATAAAATCAATTAACAACATCATCGATCCACTGTACATTTGATTCCATTATCACATTCTTCATGTCAAGAAATATGGTCGAATCGTGGACAACATGATAACACACTCTAAAGCAAATATTTACTCTTACATTATAGTAACCAGGCCTCAACACACTGTTGGGCTAGCCTCAACTTATGACTTCATCTGGGCATTTGGACTACCTTTACTTTTTCCAGTTTTGCTGGATTTTTATAGCATAGGGACCTAAATATCAATCGAGATTTCAGCATCTACTTGTATTATTGTAACAGTAGCACTTCACCAGTGGTTGTCGTGGCACCAAATCAACACTTCCGTAACAACCCACTACTCCACCTGGGGTTGTGTTTTGACCCTCACCACCACTGCGATTATTACCACCAGGTCACTGTGCCAAATCAATACCACCTGTAACAGTAGCAGTCCTCTCACTCCCTTGCTGCTACCACCAGGTGTGTTTTGACCGTATTGTATAGTGGTTCATTATTATTCATCAGCACATGACCTGCTCCTCACAACTGCCGTGTGCATCACCCATAACCAATCAACAAAAGTAACAGTCCTTTTTATTATTATCTGAACTGAAGAGGCCGAGAGAGGGATCATGCTGCATGGGCAACACACGGTCTGTATATTTTAAACCAGGCTTTGTGCTATGGAGAGGTATAACTCCACCCTTGACTGGTCTCGGAATCAAAGTGAGAGGTAGCAGTTACGGGTTATAAGTCCTTCTCAATTGGCATAGACATGGAGCGCCACAGGTTGCCTCTGACGGTGGGAGACACCTACAGGTGTCACTGATCAGCTATCGCCCACCTCAAGCTGGGCAGCCCCCGGCCAATTGGGTGCTGATCTGAAACAGCCTGCTTGCTTCAATGGGTGCTTAGGGCTAGGACAAAATCTGAATCGCAGGCTGTAAAACCAATGCACCAGGTATTACTAAAATGAAAAATAGAAACCTCAAGCTACAGCTTGCAACCTGGAACATAAGAACCATGTGTCCAGGATTCTCCACTGACCCGACGAATATTGACGACGTGAGAAAAATGGCTGTGATTGATGCCGAACACAATCGTCTTAACACTGATATTGCTGGCCTGCAGGAGACTCGCCTCGCTGAGGAAGGGTCACTCAGTTAAAACACCTTTTTTAGGGAGGGTAGAGGGCAGGCAGAAAAAGGGCAACATGGTGTGAGCTTTGCAGTGAAGAATTCGGTACTGGGAATGATTGATATTCCAGCTGGAGGTAATGAAAGACTATTATCCCTGCGCTTGGCAACCTCTTGTAGTTTTGCCACCTTTGCATTTGCCATTACTGCATATGCACAGACACTCACTTCCCCTGATAATATGAAGGATTTGTTCTGAGGAGTTAGACTGTGATCAAGGCAGTTCCAAAATCTGACTACATTTATATGCTCTGTGGTTTCAATGCTCGTGTGGGCAAGGGCTTGAGTTCATGGCCAGTGTGCCTTGGAAAATACAACATCAGTCACATGAATAAAAATGGGCAAAGGCTTCTGGAGCATTGCACCAGAAATGACCTATGTATTACAAACTCCTTTTTTAAAACAAAAGAACTGCATAAGGTCACGTGGAAACATCCAAGATCCGGCCATTGTCACCAGTTGGACTTCATCATCACCAAACCATCTGAACCAAACATCATTAATTCGCAGTTACCACAGTGCTGACTGTGATACGGATCATTCTTTGGTTGTTGCAAGGGTTAGACTGAGACCAAAGAGAATCTACACAGCTAATTAAAAATCTAGCCCCAGGATTAATATTATTAACACCCACGATCCTGATAAGTACTTTGAGTTCCAACAGCAACTTGAAGACGCTTTCACTGATACATCAGAAAATTGTACAGCAAGTGAAAAGTGGGGTAAACTTAAGGAAACTATAAAACAGTGGTATGGGTTTGTGGCACTGTGGATCATAAGAGGCAGGACTGATTTGTGGCAAACAGCCAGACACTGCAAACCTTGATTGATAAAAAGAAGATAGCTCTCTTAAGAAACAAGGAAAGAACAACACGTAACACTCTCAGTGAGCTGAAGGAAGCTAGAAACGGTTGCAAAAGGCTGCCAGGCAGTGTGCAAATGACTATTGGATCAAATTTTGCGAGTACATTCAAAATGCATGTGATAAGGGACACATCAGAAGCATGTGTGAAGGGATAAAGAAAGCCTGTGGTCCAATGATCAAAAGAAGTGCACCACTGAAAACCTTGACTGGAGAAGTCATCACTGATAAGAAACAGCAGATGGATAGATGGGTATAGCACTATTTGGAGCTTTACTCAAGTGAGACCAAACTAGCGGATAAGGCCCTGCCAACTCTTGACCACCTGGACACACTTCCCACCATGACAGAAATTAAGTGTGCTATAAATGAAGTTGCATCTGGCAAGGTTCCAGGTAAGGGTGGGATTCCAATAGGGGTTATCAGGAGTAGGCAAGACACACTCACTCTACAGATCTACCAGAGCTATGTTGGCGATAAGGACAAGTACCACAGGATGTCAAAGATTCAAGCAGCATAACACTGTACAAAAACGGGTGATCGGAGCGACTGCAACAACTATAGGGGTATCTCACTTCAGTGTATTATCGGGAAAGTACGAGGGTAAGTCGATAAGTAAGTCACAAATGGCTCGTTGGGAGGACTGATAAAACGATGGGATAAGTGCATCAATGTTGGTGGAAATTGGGTTGAGAAATAAAGGGACAATGTATGTATAAAAATAAACTGGTTTCAAGTTGCTATCAAAGTTAGTTATTTTTCTACAGACATTTGTGACTTACTTATCAACTTACCCTCATATTTGCCAGAAGTGTTCTGCGCAGACTTCAAGTCCTGGGAGATCAAGTCTACCCCGAATCACAGTCCGGCTTCCGTCAGAACCGGTCTACCATTGATATGATATTCTCATCGCGCCAAATGCAAGAAAAATGCTGGGAACAAAATCAACCACTGTTTATTGCCTTCATCAACCTCACAAAGGCATTCAATTTGGTCAGTTGTGAGGGTCTGTTCAAAGCACTAAAGAAGATTGGCTGCCCACCAACTCTTCTGTCCATTATGGAATCGTTCCACACAGGCATGAAGGGTATAATCAAGTTTGATGGTGCAACTTCAGAAGAGTTTGAAATCAAAAGTGGAGTTAAGCAAGGTCGTGTATTAGCTCCCACCCTCTTTGGGTTATACTTTTCACTTCTACTGAAATATGCCTTTCGTGATCAGGATGCCGGTATATACAATCACTCACGCTCAGATGGCGGCCTCTATAATGCTCAGAGATTGAAGGCCAAGACCAAAATTAGGAGGGTACTAATCAGAGAGTTGCTTTTTGCGGATGATGCTGCAATTACGACCCACTCTGAGGAAGAATTACAACATCTACTATCTGCATTCTCCAATGCTTGTTCTGAATTTGGTTTAACAATTAACAAAAAGAAGACACAGATTATGTCACAAGGTGCACATGAGGTACCATCAATCTTTATTGACGACGCCGAACTGGAGATAGTAGACCATTTTACATATCTAGGATCAGAGGTAAATAGCAAATTATCCCTAGATCAGGAAATCAACATCAGGATTGGTAAGGCAGCAACAACAATGAACATGTTAGCAAAAAGAGTCTGGGAGAACAGGAAGCTTACTGCCAAAACAAAAGTCCTCGTCTATCAAGCCTGTGTCCTTAATACTCTTAGTTATGGCAGTGAAACCTGGACAACTTACTCACACCAAGAGAAACATTTAAACAGCTTTCATATGCGGTGTCTGCGAAGAATACTTGGTATTAAGTGGCAAGACAAAATCACAAATACTGAAGTATTGGAAAGATCAGGTTGTGTGATGGTGTATTCCATGCTCAGTCTCCGTAGACTTAGATAGATAGGACATGTAAGGAGGATGGATGATGGTAGAATACCAAAGGACATCTTTTTGGTGAATTACAGATGGGTAGGAGATCTCAGGGTCGGCCTCTACTACGATACAAAGATGTGTGTAAGCGGGACATGATTGATACAGGCATTGATAATGCACATTGGGAGCAAGTCGCCGCTGAACGTGTTGCATGGAGGGCAACTATCAGAAATGGAATAAAGACAAAGGAGAAAATGATTGCAAATAAAGCACACACAGAGCGTGAGAAACGTAAGATGGTGCATGATGGTGGGAATGACCATGTTTTCACATGCATCTACTATAGACAAACATTTGCAGCACGAACTGGCCTTATCAGCCACTCACCACCGCCAAGGGTCGTAGTTATTAAACCTTTTTGAAGCACAATGTACCAAACTATCATCTGTCAAGACGGCAAGGTGCCAATAAAGAAGAATGCTGAAAATTAATTGTTTTGCATATCCTTTACAGGACATCACTGTCAACATCAGCATCTTTCAGCTGCATGTTGATTTCTAGGCAAGATTAAGCTCAGTAGTTTGCCATTGCTTTCTGAGCGGCCGGCTCACATACCCCTAAGTTACCGATGTGATTCGAACCACTGCTGATTCTCACCATCATCACGTTACTTACGAGAGTATACAAGATTACGGAGAAAAGTTGCTAACCTCTAAGCCAGGAACAGCCAAAATGTGCAAACTGGAAGTTAATGGGAAGCTAAGTCACAAAAACAACTTATCACAAACATCAGAAAGAGGCAGTCATTGTTTTGGCCATGTTATGAGAAGACAACAAAACTGGAGCATGTTGTGATAATCTGAAAGATTTGCGGAAACAGAGACAGAAGAAGAAGCGGGATAAGATTCTTGACAGTATTGTGTCATGGCACAGAAGGGAGTCATCACATGAATTGATCCATGCCATCGTAAATTGCAATTTGTGGAGAGGTTTGACCGTCTATGCCAGCCAAAAGGCAAGGCACTGGATGGTGATAATAAAATAAACTTGCCAGGTTTGTTAGCCAATAATCAGCCACACACAAGACATTTATTGAATATTAATTAATTTGCATTATGATTCGCCTAACGACATATCACCGCAAGACAAGGGCAGAGACGTTAAAATTAGCAATATGGAATGTCAGGACGTTAAGCGACGACGAAAAATTAGAGAACATCAAACAAGAAATGGAAAGAGAGAAAATTAATATTTTAGGGATGTGTGGAACGAGATGGACAGGAGCAGGCATTTGAAGATTTCAAGATATTATTTGCTACGAATTATCATGCAAAGAGTTAGGAAGAAAATACAACCTGAAATAGGGGAAGAACAATGTGGGTTTGTAGAAGGAAAGGGTACAGTAAATGTGTATATGCTGCTATGAGTTATTGAATGTTCTATAGAAGTAAACAAAGATATACATCTTTGCTTTATTGACCACACAAAGCCTTTCGATAGCGTAAGACATGTCAACATGGTAGATATGCTTGCAGATCTACAAATTGATGGGAAGGACATTCAATCAATCAATCAATCATGTGCCATGCCGGAAAGCGTGGGCGGTCATGACTCGCCATTTCACTCAATCACCAGAGTCATGGATCAGCTCAGTTCCTGTCTTGTCCATGCCATGTGGCCAAGCCATCCAGGTATTTTCCTCTCGGTCTGTTCCCCTCAATCTTGCCAGTTGTCAATAAGTTCTCCAATCCATTTCTTCTCATAACATGTCCAAAAAATGTTGACTGTCTACATCTAATTTCTCTAATCAATTTACGATTTTTATTTGTCACCTGTAGTACTTGGTCATTGGTTTTTCTATCTGGCCATGGTATTCTTTGAATTTTCCTCAGAAACCATATTTCTGCAGCCATCAGATGTTTTTCAGCTTGACTGCTCATTGTCCAAGTTTCACATCCATACAAAAGAACAGGCTCTATATATCCCCTCAATACTTTTTCTCGTTTCAATTGACATCTTTTTATTGGTCAGAATGTTTTTCATCTTGCTAAAGGCTACTTTCGCCATGGCGATTCTTGTTCTAATCTCTTCAACGCATCTCCCATCAGTTGTTATGACTGTTCCGAGACAATTGTGCCAGTTCACTTGTTGAAGAATATTCCCATTTACTTGTATATTACATTGCGGTACTTCGTTCTTTCTAGTGACGACCATAACCTGAGTCTTTTTACAATTTAATTCCAACCCGAGCTGCTCACTGTGTAGAACACCTATGTCTACTAATTGTTGCAGATCCTGTGCATTGCCTGCAATCAATACTGTATCAACTGCATATCTAATGTTATTGATGTTTCTTCCACCAATGCTGATTCCATTTATATCTTCTACATTTCTGAAAATATTTTCACTATATAGGGAAAAAATATCTGGAGACATTACACATCCCTGCCTAACACCTCTCTTAATAGGTTGATATTGTCCCACTTCATTATCAATCCTTATGCAGCTTGTTGTTTCCAATATATGTTTTTTATAAGTCTAATGCCTTTTCCATCAAATTGTAGATTTGCAAGCATATCCACCAAGTTGACATGTCTAACTCTATCAAAAGCTTTTGTATAGTCAATAAAGCACAGATGTATATCCTTGTTTACTTCTATAGCACGTTCAATAACTATTCGCAGCATATACACAGCATTTACTGTACCCTTTCCTTCTACAAACCCACATTGTTCTTCCCCTATTTCAGGTTGCATTTTCTTCCTCCCTCTTTGCATGATAATTTGTAGCAAAATCTTTGTGATGTGACTCATTATACTAATTATTCTATGTTGATCACATTCCAAGACTCCTGATTTCTTTGGGATTGCAATAAATACAGAATTACATAATTCAGAAGGTATATCTCCAGTATCATATAATGTGTTCAGCAGTCTGGTGACTTGCTCTAGTCTAAATTCTTCTAAAGCTTTAATAATGTTTGTTGTGATGTTATCTGCGCCGGGGGACTTGCCAGCTTTCATATGCTTAAGAACATTTTGAACCTCCATCTTTAAAATTGGTGGTCCTTCATGATTAAATCTAATATCATACTGTTTCTCTCTGTTGTCATTATACAGGTTTTTCACATAATCTGTCCATACATGTAGAATCTGGTCTTTTTCTATTATGATTTTGCCATCTCTAGTTTTTAGACACCCTGCTGATGTACTTGGTCTTTTATTAGTAAGTTCCTGAATTCTTTTGTGCACTAATTTGGTATTTTGACTGTTGTGTTGGTTTTCAATTTCTAAGCACTTGTCCTCAAGCCATGAATCTTTTGCCTTCCTACATAATATTCTGACTTGTCAGTGAATTTCTTCATATTTGGCAGGATTATTTTTGTTGAGTCTTCTTGTTCCCATCAGGTGTAAAATTTCTTCAGTCATCCATTTCTTACGACCCACCTTCTTTAATTTTGGAATAGTTGTTTCTGCAGCCATACTGATTGAATTCTTTAACATTTACCATTGATCATTCACATCCTGGAATAATATCTTTATATCAGACAATATTTCAAATCTGTTCTGTACTTCTATGTTGAATTTGTTTTGTATTTCCTTGTCATTACTCAATGTACACAGATCATATTTAGTGTTTCCTGTTATATACTTGACTGCCTTCAGCTTTATCCTCAATGTTCCTGTAAGTAATCTGTGGTCACTAATAACATCTCCTGTCCATCTCGTTTCGCACATCCCTAAAATAATAATTTTTTCTCTTTGTATTTCTTGTTTTATATTCTCTAATTTTCTGTCGTCGTTTAACGTCCTAACATTCCATGTTGCTAATTTTAATTTCTCTGTCCTTGTCTTGTGATGATCAGTCTTTAAGCGAATCATAATGTACTAGGCACTTTCAAAGAGGTAGTTTGCCGTTGCTTTCCTCTATGGCAGTGACCATACTGGCCGAATGACCACAACCATTGTCTCTCAAAAGAGATTCTCTGCCTGCCGTCGCGAAACTCGAGACCATAACCAACAAATATCTGTCGGCTGCCCTCAAAATTTCATCCACCACCTGCCTTTCATGGCTTCATTTGAACACTTCCAATAAACGAACATGAAATAACATCACATAATCCACAGGAAAACACTATCCACAGGAAAACACTGAACAGTGTCTCCCCGAAGAATAACGCTTCACTTCGTCACCTTTGTACTGGAAAGACATTAGACTTATAAAATAAACAAATATTGGAAACAACAAGCTGCCATAAGGATTGATAATGAAGTGGGACAATATCAGCCTAAGAGAGGTGTGAGACAGGGATGTGTAATGTCTCCAGATCTTGTTGCCTTATACAGTGAATATATTTTCAGAAATGTAGAAGATATAAATGGAATCAGCATTGGAGGACGAATCATCAATAACATTAGATATGCAGATGATACAGTATTGACTGCAGGCAATGAGCAGGATCTGCAACAATTAGTAGATGAGGTTGTTGCACACTGTGAACAACTGGGGTTGGAATTAAATTGTAAAAAGATACAGATTATGGTCGTCACTAGGAAGAACGAAATACCACAATGTAATATACAAGTAAATGGGAATATTCTTCAACAAGTGAATCGGTACAATTATCTCGGAACAGTCATAACATCTGACGGGAGATACCTTGAAGACATTAGAACAAGAATTGCCATGGCGAAATTAGCCATTAGCAAGATAAAAAAACATGCTGCCCAATTTTTAAAAAAATCTCAATTGAAACGAGAAAAAGAGTTGAGGAAGCTTGGACAATGTGCAGTCAAGCTGAAAAACATCTGAAGGCTGCAGAAATGTGGTTTCTGAGGAAAATGCAAAGAATACCATGGACAGACAGAAAAACCAATGACCAAGTACTACAAGAAACATATCAAAGTCGTAAATTGATTAGAGAAATTAGACGTAGACAGTCAAAACTCAAAATTTTTTGGACATGTTATGAGAAGAAATGAATTGGAGAACTTAGTGGCAACTGTCAAGATCGAAGGGAACAGACCAAGGGGAAGACCGAGAAGTAAATACCTGGATAGCTTGACCACATGGCATGGTCCAGACAGGAACACTGAGCTGATCCATGACTCTGGTGATCGAGTGAAATGGCGAGTCATAACCGCCTATGCTTTCCGGCATGGCACATGATTGATTGAATTAATAAAATAATAATACAATGACAAATTAATTTGGGGTTATATTTTAATTATTAGATTAGGCACATCCTATCGAAAAATAAATAGTTAAAATAGCATTTCAAGTTAGGCCTGAAGGTAAAATGTAATCTGCTTAGCTCCTAATTTTACTGGGTCGTGAACAGAACTGAAGAACTCCATTGCGCTTCCATTTTAAGATTCCTGAGCGTCTTCAGCCGCTTCATTGTTGTCGATTACGACACAAATTGACATCATATTCATGCATGTTTCATTAGGATAACGTTGAATTCGTTTGTCAAGCTGTATATTATGTATCCATATTATAATATAATGATATATGATGGTTTCGTAAATAAAAACAATATTGAAAACATTATAAAGAAGACCAATATTAATAAATAATTAATAATATTATTATTATTAATATATTTAAATAATATACGTCACTTCTTTAGTTAATAGTTTTGTTTTACTTACATCATACAGTTTTTCCATCATGGGTCGGCCAATGACGCTCCTGATGAACAATTCATGGACAACAGATACAAATTTTGGAGAAATAGCGTCGGCCAATTTCTCTTTGTTTCTTTTAACATTGACTCTTGTATCCAATGTATCCATGAATCTATCCATTGTGATGTGTGCAGGTATGCCAGCTGTGCCTCGACCCGAACTGAAAACAGAAGTGATGAACCGAGCCACCCCAGGGCTTGATTCGATGTTGTGATCGGGAATTCGCGGTCAAGATCACGTGACTCGGCGGCCGCTTTGCTTGCTTCGAAATTTCGATCCGATTCCTAATTTGGTCATATTTTTTCATTAATTCCGAAAATCGCGGGATTTTGACAGGATGTAAATAGGCCAGTATTGTGAGCCACGGGGTCTAGTTTCAAGCACATGTGCTCTGAAGGCTTTTCGTTTGTAACTGTCCATCCAACCATCATGTGCCATGCCGATAAGCGTGGGCGGTTATGTTTTGCCATCTCATTCGATCACCAGAGTCGTGGCTCAGCGCCGTGTTCTTGTCTCGACCATGCCACGTAGTCAAGCCATCCGGGTATTTACTTCTCGGTTTTCCCCTTGGTCTCTTCACTTCGATCTTGCCCGTTGTCACCAAGTTCTCCAATTCATTTCTTCTCATAACATGCCCAAAAATGTTTGACTAAGTCTAATACTAATGTCTCTAATCAGTTTACCATCTTCGTTTGTTACTTGTAGGATTTTTTCATTGTTTTTCTGTCTGCCCGTAGTATTCTTTGCATTTTCTGCAGGAACCACATTTCCACAGCTATCAGATGTTTTTCAGCTTGACTGCTCATTGTCCACGCTTCACATCCATACAAAAGTACAGGTTCTGTGTAGCACCTCAACACTCTTTGTCTCGTTTCAGTTGATATCATTTTATTGGTCAGTATGGTTTTCATCTTGCAAAAGGTTACCTTTGCAATGGCAATTCTTGTTATAAATCTTCAAGGCATCTGCCATCAGATGTTATGACTTAGTTTAGACTCAAACCTGAGTCTGGAGAAACTCAGCTCAGTGCACGAACTCCGTAGCACCGCCGAGGATCCTGAAATACTTAGGTAGATTTTTAACTCGAACTTTTGCCCTGGCAGCGCCGTTAGGCTACTCTTTTTCGATTTCCAACTGCCAAGGGATTTTTTACGTGCGCAACAATACACACGGGCGTCCGATCTCACTACCCAGAGACCAGGGGAAGTTGCTGGAAGTCCCGGTGGATTTTTTAAATAAATCCTGGTCCTCACCGGGGCCTGAACCCGGGACCTCCAGCACTCGAGGCGGACACCATACCTCGAGACCACGCAGCCCCCTTATGACTGTTCAGGGGTAACTGTACCGATTCACTTGTTTAAGAATATGCCTATTTACTTGTATATTATTGTGGTATTTGCTTCTTCCCATTTGCGAAAATAATCTTTTTGTCTTATTTCAATTCTAACCCTAGTTCAAACAGGATCTACTAAATGTTGCAGGTCCTGTTCATTGTCTGCAATCAAGACTGTACCATCTGCATAACAATTGTTATTGATGTATCGTCCCCTAATGTTGATTCCTTCCATATTTTCTATATTTCTGAAAATATTTTCACTGTACATGGGGAATAAAATATCTGGAGACATTATACATCCCTGTCTCACACCTCTCTTAATAGGCTGAGATTGACCTACTACATTATCAATTCTCATAGCAGCTTGTGTTGTTTCCAATATATGTTTTTACAAGTCTAAGATCTTTTTAATCAATTTGTAGATCTTCTAGCATCCTTATCATGTCGACGTGTCTCACTTTATCGAAAGCCTTTGTGTAGTCAGTAAAGCAAAGGTGTAGATCTTTGTTTACTTCTACAGAACGTTCAATTACTGTTCTCATTATATACACAGCATTTACTGCACTCTTGCCTTCTACAAACCCACATTGTTCTCCTATTTCGGGCTGTATTTTCTTCCTAACTCTTTGCATAATAATACTCAGCACAATCTTCGTGATGTGGCTCATTATACTAATTGTTCCATGATAATCACATTTCAAGGCTCTTGATTTCTTTGGGAATGCAATAAATATAGAATTACATAATTTAGGGGGTATATTTCCGGTATCGTATATTGCGTTCAGCAGTCTGGTGACTTGGTCTATTCCATATTCTTCTAAGGCATTGGTCATTTCTATTGTGATGTTATCTGTGCCCGGAGTCTTGCCAGTTTTCACATGGTTAAGATATGACATAATTAATTGCTCTTTCTAATGCTTTTTGTTAGTTGGTCTTCGTTTATCTAAGGTTGTTCTAACTGCAACCAATAAATTATTAGACAGATAGACAGACAGATAGATAGATAGATGGATGGATAGATAGGAAGAACGTTCATTATATGTCCGTTTTGCCTCAAGATTGTGAGAATGTTTAAATTCAAGCCCAGTCGTCTGCACATGTGTTGGTAGAAGAACCCCTGACGATATATAACTGTCGCTTCGGGTGTTTTACGAGGGGGAGTCAGTAAGTAAGACACACAGTACTGTGGGAAGGCAGGTAAATGTAGTTGGTGCTTTCTACAGGTGTCATTAGGTGACAGCAACATCGAACTTTATATTCCCGTTCGTCAGGTGGCGCTAGGTGTATCATGCTCATGCGCAGCGCATAAACTCAATGACGACTGTACTTACGGAGAATACAACCAAAAAGCAACGTGCTGTTGTGCGGTTGTTGTTTTGTTTTTTTGGTGGGCAAAAGCTCTGCCTGCAAAGGACATTAATAAGGAAATGCTTCCTGATTATGCTGACAAATATTTGTCCCGTAAAGCGGTGCATAGCTGGGTAGAAAATTTTTCTTAAGAACGCTCTAATATTGTTGATGAAATCCGATCTGGCCGTCCTATTGAGATTACAACAGAAGCATCCATGCAGAGGATGGAGGGGATAATTAGAGGTGGCAGGCGAGTAACGATAGACTCTGTAGTCTCTGCATTAGGGTGCTCACATGGTTCAGCATACAGCATAATGCATGATCGATTTAAATTTCCAGGACTGCTGACTAGAGGAGTGTTGCTTCTTCATGAAAATGCCAGACCACATACGGTTCGATTAACTGGGGGGGGGGGGGAATTAACCAACTAAGGTGGGAAGTTCTGGAATACCCACCTTACAGCCCCGACTTAGCCCCTAGCGATTTCCACCTTTTTGGTCCACTAAAAACTCACCTTGGCGGGATACATTTCGCGAATGACGCCGAAGTTGAATATGAAGTGAAAACGTGGTTTAGAAAACAGAGCATGCAGCCGGTTTGGGAGGACTGATAAAACGATGTCATAAGTGTATCAATGTTGGTGAAAATTATGTTGAGAAATCAAGGGACAATGTATGTATAAAAATCAACTGATTTAAAGCTGTTATCATATTTAGCTATTTTTCTACAGCCATTTGTTACTTACTTATTGACTTCCACTCGTATTCGGGTGTTACCATTTCTGGAGTATAACTTGTGAAGCTGTTAGTTGGTTGTTACTTTAGTTTATAATATAATTTGTCAACTTATTTGGTTGGTTATTACTTACCTCTGGGGTATAATGTCTTATCAACCTGTTTAGTTGGATGCTACTTTTCTCGAGTATAACGTGTCAGCCTGTTAGTTGATTGTTACTATTCAGGCGTATAATAACTTTTCCAACTGTTAGTAATTGGTGCTTTATTTCAGACGTATAACAACCTCTCTACTTGTTGGTAATTTGGCAACTATCTAGTCGGTGGTAGTTTACTGTTGTAATAGTAGCTTAGCTGCACACGGTCCTTCTTGTATATTAGTGTTAAAAGCACGATATCGTACAATTGTTGATGTATGGAAAAAAGTGTATTTGATTCTTTTACTTTGTATTGAGCGTTGTATTGTTGATCGTAATGTGCATTCAAGATACGAGATGTTATGTCACTTTTGGAGATTTTCTAGAGTACAGTAAAGTTATATGGATTTTGTCTTTATTTCATTTGTTTGGCTTAGCTTTTGTGGACTAGTTGCTGTATATTATTGTGGCTGACGTCGTGCCTCATATGTGGAATGAGTTGTTTATGTTGATTGGCTATCACATAATACTATTAAGCGTTTAAGATTTTATTCCCTAGGTATCTGCACAGGAACCCGTACAGCTGTCTTTCTTTTGTCGTCTGTCCTGTTTTTGTTAATGTCTTTAAAATCCCTTTCATTTTCCCTCTATCTCTGTCTTTACCTCCCATAGGTCTTCTCGTCTATTCTCCTCATTTTTCAACACCCCCCCCCCACCCCCACTTGCTTCAAGATGTAAAGTCGCCTGACGTGATATTGATGACATCATCAACGGAGTGGCAATTGGTCTGTAAAATATGGAGCAAGCACCATATACCCAACACTTATTAAGGCGTATAAATAGGGTCCTTTAAAGTCAGTTTGTTTTAGTATTGCAATGGTCTGAGGGGTTCCACAATACCTTATATCTACATTGGTATCTTGCGTGGATTTTTCCCAACTTCTGGTAAAATGACAACGATGTAGCGGTGCTATCTTCAGAGGACGTTTTGGTGTCCTTCTGGTGACGATGTGCTTTTATTTCTTATTCGTTTTCGGAAGTTGTTCACAAGAAACAACGGAAGGCAGGTGGTGGATGAAATTTTGAGGGCACCCAATATCTAGTTGTTGGATTTGGTCTCAAGTTTTGCAACGGTAGGCAGGAGATCTCTTTATCGAGACAATGGCTACGGTCACCGACCAATATGGTCACTGCCAGAAAGGTAAGCAACGGCAAACTATCTTCTTTACGGTTGCTAGTTTATCATGATTCGCATATCATGATTACATATCATCTCAAGATAAGGACAGGAATATTGAAATTAGCAACATGGAATGTGCGGACGTTAAGCAACGACGGAAATTTAGATAACATCAAACAAGAAATTGAAAGAGAAAAGCTTAATATATTAGGAATGAGCGAGACGAGATGGATAGGGGCAGGGATTAAGACAGGAGAGGATTGTGAGATTATTTATTATGGGGGAGAAGTACTGCGAAGAGGTGTAGCCATTATATTGGATCGACAAACATCAAAATCTGTTCAAGGATATTGGGTTGTGTCAGACAGGGTTCTATTAGTAAAATTAATTGGCAGACCTTGTAACACAAACGTCGTTCAAATATATTTATATGCTCCAACAATTGAATGCAGTGAAGATAGTATAGAGGAAATTTATAAAGACATGGGGTCTGCTTGGAAGAAATGTAAAATATCAGAAATAAATATCATAATGGGTGACTTCAATGCAAAAGTAGGAAATCAAGGAGATGGACTCACAGTAGGCAACTATGGTTTGGGAGAGTGAAACGAAAGAGGCTACAGACTTGTAGATTGGCAAAAGAGTAGGAAATGATTTTAGGAAATGCCTAGTTTAACCAACAACTTAGAAGATTATGGACATGGAGGAGCCCAAACAGCAGGATTGGAAACCAAACAGATTAAATACTGATTAGCAGAAGATTTTGAAATGCGTTAACAATCTCAGAAACAGATCACAATGCAGACTGTTACAGTGATCACACATTAAACACAGGCACACTGAGGGTAAAGTTAAAGAAAGTCAAGTATACAACAGGAAACACTAAATATGATTGTACACATTTTAAAAAAAATGACAATTTTAAAATAGAAGTAAATAACATATTTAATATATTGTCTGATCTAGAGTTTCTATTTCAAGATGCGGACGATCAATGGGAATTGTTAAGGAATTCAATCAGTTTGGCTGCAGAAACAACTATTCCAAAAATAAAGAAAGTGGGTCGTATGAAATGGATGACTAAAGAAGTTTTACACCTAATGGAAACAAGAAGACACAACAAAAATAATCCTGCCAAATGTGAGGAAATTCACAGAAACGTCAGAACATTATGTAAGGAGGCAAAAGTAGCATGGCTTGAGAAAAATCGCATAGAAATTGAAAAACAACACAACAGTAAAAATACCAAATTAATGCACAAAAGAATTCAGGAGCTTACTAATCAAATAACACGTACATCAATAGGCTGCCTAAAAACAAAATATGGAAAAATCATAATAGAAAAAGATAAGATTTTACATGAATGGTCAGATTATGTGAAAAATATTTATGATGATAACAGAGAAGAAAAGTATGATATTCAAAATAATAATGAAGGACCGTCAATTATGAAGATTGAGGCTCAGAATGCTCTTAACCATCTGAAAACTGGCAAGACCCCAGGTTCAGACAACATCACAACATAAATGATAAATGTTTTAGAAAAATATGGAATAGTTAAAGTCACCAGATTGCTGAATACAATATATGATATTGGAGATATACCTCATGAATTATTTAATTCTGTATATATTGCATCTCAAAGAAATCAGGAGCCTTGAAATGTGATCAACATCGAACAATTAGTATAATAAGTTACATCACGAAGATGTTGCTGAGAATTATCATGCAAAGAGTTATGAAGAAAATACAACCTGAAATAGGATAACAATGTAGGTTTGTAGAAGGCAAGGGTACAGTAAATGCTGTGTATATGCTGAGAACAGCAATTGAATGGTCTATAGGCACAAACAAAGGTCTACATCTTTGCTTTCCTGACTACCCAAAGGCTTTCGATAAAGTGAGACAAGCATGATACAGATGCTTGAAGATCTACACATTGGTGGAAAAGACCTTAGACTTGTAAAACACATATAATGGAAACAACAAGCTGCCATAAGAATTGATAATGAAGTAGGTCAATATCAGCCTATTAAGAGAGGTGTGAGACAGGGATCTGTAATATCTCCGGATCTTTTTTATTCCTGTACAGTGAAAATATTTTCATAAATATAGAAGATATGAAAGGAATCATCATTGGGGGACGAAACATCTATAACATTAGATATGCAGATGATACAGTCTTGATTGCAGATAATGAACAGGATCTGCAACATTTCGTAGATGTGGTTGTTGCACACAGTGAACAACTAGTGTAAGAACTGAAGACACATAATATGGTCGTCACTAGGACGAAGGAAATACCACAATGTAATTTAGTACAAGTAAATGGGAATATTCTTAAACAAGTATATCGGTAGAATTATCTCGGAACAGTCATAACATCTGATGCGAGAAGCATTGAATAGATTAGAACAAGAATCACCATGGCGAAGGTGGACTTTTGCAATATGAAAAACATACTGACCAATAAAATGATGTCAATTGCAATGAGAAAAAGTATGTTGAGGTGCTACACAGAACCTATGTTTGTGTTTTATGGATGTAAAGCTGAAACACATTTGATAGCTGTGGAATTGTGGTTTCTGAGGAGAATGCAAAGAATACAATGGACAGACAGAAAAACCAATGTACAAGTCTTTCAAGAAACAAATGAAAATCGTAAACTGATTAGAGACATTAAACGTAGACAGTCAAATTTTTTTGGCATGTTACGAGAAGAAATAAATTGGAGAACTTGGTGACAACTGGCAAGATCGAGGGGAAGAAACCAAGAGGAGGACATAGAAGTAAATACCCGGATAGCTTGGCCACGTGGCATGTCGAGACAGGAACACAGAAGTTATCAACGACTCTGGTGATCGAGTGAGGTGGCGAAGCACGACAGCCCACGCTTATCGGCATGACACATGAGGGATGGATATAATTAGCTACCTACGTCACAATTCTAGATATCATTAATGACACTGTAACCTGAAGTAGCAAGACAAAATACAGACAGTTATGTACGTGTAACTGCTGCGAAAAAGTGTTAGATGATAACAAAGACAGAGTGTGCATACACTGAAACGAACTCCAATGCCATCATCATCATCAAGTGCCGTGCCGGCTGGCGTAGGCGTTCATGGCTCTCCATAGATCTCGGTCTTTGGTTTTCTGGATCAACTCTGGTGCTGATATTCCTCCATGCCACCGTCTCAATCCATCCAGCATCACTTTTCTTGGTCTACCTCTGCCTCTCTTCCCCTCGATCTTTCCAGTTGTTACGATGTTCTTCAATGCCTCTCTTCTCATCACGTGACCGAAGAAAGATGTTTGTCTCTGTCTTATTGTTGTATATAATGTTCTAGTTTCATTAGCCTGTTTCAGGCAGTCGTCGTTAGTTACTCTGGCAGTCCAAGGAATTCGCAACATTCGTCTCAGGAACCACATCTCTGTTGCTTCTAATTTCTTCTTAATTTGTTCATTTACGTTCCAAGATTCACTGCCATACAGCAAAACTGGTTCTACATAGCATTTCAGCACTCTCTTTCTTACATTCAGTGATAGTGACTTATTGCATAAGATACTCTTCATTTTCTGAAAAGCGGCTTTTGCCTGCCCTATTCTACTCCTAATCTCTGTTGTACAACTTCCATCTGATGTTATAAATGCCCCTAGGTATCTAAAATTATCAACTTGGTTAAGGATTTTCCCTTCTATTTCTATGTCACATTTTGGTGTCACCATTTTCTTTGATATTACCATTGTTACTGTTTTCTTGATATTCAAGGAGAGTCCTTTCCTTGCACTCTCTGTTACTACAACGTCTAATAATTGTTGTAGGTCTGTTGAATTATCCGCCACCAATACTGTGTCATCTGCATAGCGTATATTATTTATATTATAACCTCCAACTAGTATTCCTGGCATCTCTTTGATCTCTCTCATTATTACTTCGCTATACAGGGAGAAAAGATCTGGTGACAAGACACACCCTTGTCGTACTCCTAGCTTTATCTGTTCGTAACTACCCTCTTTATTTCCCATTTTAATTGCTGCTACTTGGTTCCAGTAAACATTCTTTATTATTCTTAAATCTTTTCCATCAATGTTGATATCTTCCAACATTTTAATCAGTTCATCATGTTTTACTTTATCAAATGCCTTAGTATAATCTATGAAGCACAAATATATGTCTCTCTGTTTCTCTATTGACCTTTCTATTAGTGTCCGTAATGTATAAATTGCATTGTTTGTGCCCTTTCCTTCCACAAATCCATACTGTTCTTCACTAATTTCCATTTTTATTTTCTTTTTGATTCTTCTCATTATGATTCTGAGTAGAAGCTTAGTGATATGGTTTATAAGGTTAATTGTACGAAAATCTTCACAATCAATTGCTCCTGGTCTTTTTGGTATAGCTATAAATAAAGATTTCAGCATATCACTGGGTAAATATCCACTGCTGTAAATATCATTCAACATTTTGGTTAATATATCTACTCCAAATTCTCCCAATACTTCTAATTCTTCTATTGTGATTTCATCTGGCCCAGCTGTTTTTCCTTTCTTCATACGTTTCATAGCGTCAGCGACTTCTTCTTTCAGAATAGGTGGACCTTCTAAGTTACTATCTTCTGTTAATTCTCCCCTTTCTCCTTCATATAATTCTCTTATATACTCATTCCACCTCTTCATTATAGCATCTTCCTCTAATATTATCTTTCCTGTTTTTGATTTCAAACACCCTGTATTTATTCTTATTTTTCTTCCTGTAAGCTCACTGATTTGTCTGTGCATATTTTTTGTATCTTTAATGGAATTTAATTCAATTTTTTTGCATTGCTCGTTTAACCAAGTTTCTTTAGCCTTCCCACATTTATCTTTTATTTCTTTATTTATCTTAGCGTATTCTTGTTTGTCATTTTTACTCTGTTTTCTTTTGTCCATCAGTTTTAAGATATCTTCATTCATCCATTTTTTCTTAGCTATTTTGCCTCTCTCCGGTAATACTTCTTTGCTAGTTTGATGAATGGAGTCCCTTAACATTTCCCATTGTTCATCTATACTCTGTATTTTAGTTATTGCATTGTACCTATTTTTCACAGTCACTCTGTATTGTTCTTGCATTTCTTTATCTATTTTCAGAACCTCTTTATTAAGTCTCATGTTCTTAACCATTTTTTTCCCTCTCTTTAATCTTACTTTTATTTGTCCACATAGTGGTACATGATCACTATTACAGTCAGCACCAGGCATTGTCTTTACATTAATTAAAGCATTTCTAAATCTTTTATTAATTAGTATGTAGTCAATTTGGTTGCGTGTTTTCTTATCAGGGCTTATCCATGTGTACAGTCGTCTTTTATGGTGTTTAAACCATGTGTTTCCAATTATCATCTCATTGATATTTGCCCATTCTATTAGCTTTTCCCCTCTTTCATTTCTTGTACCTAAACCATAATTCCCCACTACATCCTCCATTTTTCCCTTTCCTACTTTTGCATTAAAATCACCAAGTATTATTTTTATTTCTTGTGATCCAATTTGAGCCATCGCCATTTCTATTTCGTCGTAAAAGTGTTGTATTTCTTCATCACTACTGCTTGCTGTTGGTGCATATACTTGTATAATATTTATGTCTATTGGTTTGCCTTTGATTTTTACCATAATAACTCTATCTGAAATACACCAGTATCCATTAATTGACTTGGCTGTTTTTTCGTCTAATATTATTCCTACACCTTTTTCATGTGTATCCCCTCCAGAATAAATTATTGTATGATTGTCAGCTATAATTTTGCCCGATCCCTTCCATCTCATCTCACTAACGCCTAGTATATTCATTTTCATGCTATCCATCTCTCCTAGAACATTGGTCAACTTTCCTAGCTCATTTAATGTCCTAACATTCCATGTTCCTATTCTAAATTTATTTATTTTAGTTATGATTTTGCCATCAGTAGCTGGATGACGGTCTGGTGTCACCTGTGGCTCATGACTGTCCCTACCGGACGAGGATGCCCTAAGACAGCCATTAACGTCCTTCACTAACTTTGATTTATGTTTTGCCATGAAGTCTTGGGAAGATAATGTGGTGGTTTCCCCTTGCCTTCCACATCCACATGGTGGTCTTTTACCTCTGCCTTTGACAGCCATTTCCGACTGTAAGGACCAGTGAGTGCCCTGCCCTGCTCAGCTGCAGAGTTGTCCACTTATGCCGGTGGATACTCGGTCCCCAGAGCTGTGTTAGCCACACCGTAGTGTGTTTCCATCCTCTACCACGGGGAGGTGCAGTTGGGATTTTCCCTTCATAAAGTTATGGTCTCTGACCAAAACTCTCCAGTACTTTTTAGAGGACAGTACTCCAATACAGCAAACGTAAATCACAGAGGGGAAGCAAACGTAAATAGCGTTTGCGACTGTATGGATTGAAGGTTTTAGGTTTACACATATACTAGTAAAGGTTAACATGTTATGTTCTCAAGCCAGCTGGTGTAGCCATTCCATCAGAGTTAACAATGGGCTGTGTGACTTGAAGATGTGGAAGCGGGTCAAAGTTAAATTCAATGTCTTCAACATCTCCATTGTATCTGGATCAATGTCTATGATGTCCATCTCAAGTGTAGAGACCCCGGGGACATAGTCGTCTCTCTTTTCTTTCTCCTCTTCCTGGAGCTTAATATTAATATTTTCCGCTGGCTCTTTTTGTACTCACCTCATCAGATATGTGACCATATCTATAACCATGCGGGATGTCTCTTTCGCGGTCTTGATTAGCACATGAGTCATTTTGGGTACAAAAACTGAACGGGAAACTTCCGATTTCAATGAAATCTTCACTAGGATTATTACATTTTGGAGCTCAAATGGAGAAGCCACTTGTCATCCTCTGGGAGTTTCGAGTATGGGACGTTGGTAGACCCAGCACTTCACTGTAAAGAGATCAAATTACCAGATTCCATGCAAGAGAATGGACAGTGGTACATTCAAGCCTTTGATCGAAACTGGTTATTCATTACTGGCAGTCTATACTGACCACTGTATGGCAGATTATGTCCCACATGAAGCATCAGACATAAACTGTAGACCATTATTTAATGATGTTCAGATGATAGTCAGACATTTAGTATTAGATCAACTTATTAATGAAGCCGCGTGTGTTATAGCTGACACTGACAACTAGACTGGAAGATGCCTTCTCTTGTGGGAACTGTCGTTGACGTCTTCAAACTCTCAAAGAATTTGCAAAGCCCAAGGAGATGCGGCAGATGCCGATAAAACTAAAGAAAACAAAGTTGCAGAGAGTGATATGCCAGACGGTGTCTCACAGTCATATGAAACTACCAGAAGATTATTGTCTTCTTCTGCACAGCATGCCCCCCCCCCCCCCCCCCCTATCTCCTGCAGCTCTTTGTCTTCCCATATTATTCATCTCTGTAATTCTCTTCTCTGTGTTTTTAGGACTCCCTCCCTTTTGTTTGCCCCTGTGGGTTCCAGACAAAGGACTTTCTAGCTGTGCTGTTATTAGGTATTCTCAATGGGTGTCCCATCCAAAGCCAGCATCTTTTCCTCGCATCTTGATTCACTGGTGTTTCTTCAATGCTCTTCATTAGCTCCACATTGGCGATTGTCATCCCATTGCTAGTTCTTCTGTTCTGCGCAGGCACATGTTAATAAAGATAAAGAATTAATTTGTATAATTATTAGGAGGCTATGCTGTCATGAGTGCGGTTGGGCGAGGTTTTGACGCCTGTGCTCGTCGTCTGCTAAGAGATGGAAAGACTGGCCTCTTATTCTCTGTGCATTCAGGTCAACCAAATATGACAGGCCTAACACATCACAGGCCCATTGCACGCTCCTGCTTTGGGTTTGTTTTCTTTCTAACCAATTAATGAATGTGTGTTAATGTCTATCTTTCTAACCAATTAATAAATGTGTGTTAATGTTTAACTTTCTAACCAATTAATGAATGTGTGTTAATGTCTAACTTTCTAACCAATTAATGAATGTGTGTTAATGACTAACTAGCAAACTGTAATATAGTTCCTCAGCACATGGATACACCTTGCGCTTTGTATAATTTGCTGTGAATACTCCAGGGAACAGCTGAAGTCAAACCTTGAAGAGTCAGACTGAAGAAATTGTTGACAAAGAACATTGAAACTAGACAAGCAGTGATATTTCCACAAATAGATATCCCTAATAAGATAGTGTTGGGGAGGCTGGCTATGGAAACATCAATCGTAGCACCCATAAGGGATGAATAATGCACTCATGACCATTTTAATTGTGTTCTTTCTTTGTTATTGTTTTGTTGGTGGTTTGAACACATCTTTGTTACCAGTTGAGGTTTTGCTTTCTAAGAAACATCTTTTGTGCAGGAGTTGTCTGTTAGTACTTAACAGATATTTAATTTACTTGTAACATTTCCAAATTATGTAACTCTTAAAACAGTTAACATGTGCCTTGCCAGCTGGTGTTGGTGACTATGCCTCTCCACAGCTCTTGTTCTCTAGGAGAATGTATCTAGTCATATGCTGCTATCTGTTCATGCCTTGTTGAAGGCCGCTCAGGATCTTCTCTTGCTGTCTTCCTCTAGCATTTTTCCAGTTGTTATACATTTGTTCCTTTCTCATAAAGTAACAGAAAATGTTCTGCCCTGTTCAAAGTTTCATTTGTCTCTTAGCTCTTTCTCACAAAAGTTTAGATTACTCAATTTTATTTTTTTTTGGTGGGTTTTCTGTGACATTTTTAACATTCTATAAAACACATTCAAGGAATTTTCATGCTAGTATGCTACAAAGGAGCTTAAAATGAAAACTATAAATGTGTGATAGAAATTACAATAAATCATGCTATTGTCTCATAACCTGTCAATATTGTTGTTAAGGATGTAAAGAGGGTTAAGAATGTGACATTACGGTGCAGACGAACGCGTTGATGTCACAAGGACAGTTTAAAAATGGTCACCTCACTTTTACATGCACCAAAGAGGAGCAGCGTTCTGTTATGCATTGTTTGAGCAGTGAAGGGGTGAAACCTATAGAAATTCATCAGCAAATGAAAGTCCAGTATAGTGATGCATTCCTGTCAGGCAAGCAAGTTTTTGAGTGGAGTAGGAAGTTTCAAAACTGATGTCTTCTGTAAAAGACTGCTCACGACCTGGTCAGCCACACAAAGTAGACACTGAAGGACTTGTATTAAATGTAGTGACTACATCAAAAAACGATACATTTGTGCTTTACTTTTTCAGAATACATTCACCCCCCCCCCCCCCCCCCCCCCCTAAAAAAATTAATTAAAAAAAACAAACAGATTTGAGGTTTTCACTTGAAACACCCTCATTATTATTCAGGATTCACAGCCATTTGTTAAAATTAATTCTATATAGCACACGAAAAGTCTTTTACTAACTTTTAATGATAAATGTTTACAAACACGATGTTCTTCATTTCTGTAAACAAACAAAAAACAATGACGGAGGATACAAAATTGAAAAAATGTATATAATTTTCAAATTGTTTATTGTTTATACATGTTGCATAATTACTGTGAACAGAATCATTATTTCAAAATATAGTTGTTACAGTTTACAAGATGTCTCTGAATAGTAACGAGACCAAAGGCATGTTTTGAAATCTAGCAAATGTGTAACCAATTCCCAGACACCAACTGAGACATTCATTCCTACCTAAAATGTTCAATGCAGAATTTCAATAATCTTGATTTGTGTTCCAGTTGTTAATAAATTATTTCACAACCCCCACGTCACGACTGTTTAGATTTGACACATGTGGAGTAATATTCAACCCACCCTAAAACTGGAACCAATAATGTCTTTGGAAGTAAAGGCTGACACGATACTGTCCACATCATAAAAATATGAGTCTAGCACCATATGCCTGAAATGCCTTAAAGTTGTGTAAAAGAAAAAAAGTCCTTTACTTCTATCATGTAATTTCTGACGCAAATGATGATTTCTTTCTGTTTCCTCAACGCTGAAATTTCAGATGCTATGTCATTTTAGAACTCTCAATGTCAATATCATCACGTGTCCCTACCAACTGTTGTAGGCATTTATGTCTCTCCTCAGATCTTGCACCTTGGTGTTCTAGATCCACTCGGCTGATATTCCTCAACGCCACCATCTCAGTCCACCAGCATCATTTCTCTTATTTTGCCTCTGCCCCCCACTTTTCCAGTGATCTTTCCAGTGGTCACAATGTTTTCTCTTCTCATCACATGACCAGGAAATGCTGAGTGTCTTTCTTATATAAGGAACTACTTGGGAAGAGATCGTGTTAATTCATTGTTGAGTTATTGTTAAATAACATAAAATAAATTAAAAGCCAGCTCTGTAGCGAAGTAAACTTGCCAAGAAATCACAAAAATGCTGGGGTTGACTGTAACATCCTGTAAAAAATATGCAACTCATTTGTTTGTTATTATAAAAACATTTCACAGCCTCAGACACGTGAACTAAGAAATGCTCATATTCCAGCGTTTCTGTTCTTATGACATGGTCAGGGAATACTGACTGTGTCCTGTGATGACACTCACAACTTTTACCAATGACAAAAATACATAGCAATGTCTAAAATAAAAACCGCACAACCAAACATAAAGAACATGTCATAAGCAATCATACTAAAACAATGTAATATTTCACCCATGCCTTATCGGGGTCCACAAGGTAAGCACAGAACAGTAATCCTGTAATCAACCATGTACATCATAAGAGGTGACTGAAGAGGGTTGCTGTGAGTCTGGCCACCTCATACCGTAGAAAACTATAAACTCCTGTCATGGACAAGGCTGTAAAGGGCTCGGCATGAGTTAGCTGAGTGCCTATGCTCCACTGGGAGATGACAGAGATATGATTGGAAGACTAAAGCAGGAACAGTGCAAGTAGCAGCAGTGAAATTTAATCTCTTCTCACATGAGCCAAGAAAGCAGTTTTCTCTTTCTTACAATTGCATATAAACAAACACACATGTATTGTTTAGTGCTGACAGAAGTAGAAGAAAGAAGTAGAGACTAGCTAGACAACATAAAAACTGATTCATTTACATTTCTACTTAGGGGAATCAATAATTCACAGTAAAATTCTCACAATTAGACAACATAAATACTTAAAGCTAGCTAGTTTCATTAGCCTCATCCAGGCAACTGGCAGATCAAAGTATTCACAACGTTTGTCTCAGAAAGCACATCTCTGTTGCTTCTAAGCCCTTCCTAATTTGTTCATTTAAATTGTATGCTGACCATGGCATGAGGGTGTGATGTCACCTCTTGTTACAGGGGGGAAAGAATGGCCACATATTACTCCGAGAACTGAGGCATACAAAATGTGATGGTCCTAACACTTCCATATAGCCACAGGATCTTAACACTTCACACACTCACAGCATGTTCGTGCTGCAGGACTTGTTTTATTTATTGTAGAACTGTAAACATTCTGCCAGCAGTGAAGATGTATGGCACAATAAGAATATCATATTTGTCTGAAAGATAGTATTATCAAATATACACAATAGGAAACATAAAAAAATATAGTTATAAAAACATAAACATCCATTATATTAAATAACAAGCGGGTGTGTTAGGGGTCTGGGCATTCTAATGCCATGAGCACATGAGGTTTCCACACCTGGCCTGGTCTCCTACAATATGAGATGAGGGTTCCACACCTGGCCTGGTCTCCTACAAAATGTGATCGCCCTATCACATCACTGACCCACAGTAGGAAACTGCTTCGCAACCAAAATACGAAATAACTCGAGCTGCAGCAACATGGTGGTCAGGCACTTGCCAGCTGGCCCACCAGTGGTCGTAGGTTTGGTTTCACATTGAGGCAGATTTTAAACATTGATCTGGGCTGGCAGGTGGACACAACCTAAACCAGGTACCAGGAAATGTCTGGGGAAGTGAAAGCCTCCGTTATGATACTGACCACATCACTCCTCTAGTGCTGACTGATCTATACATGGATCTGGAACCATATGGCTACAAGAATCCTTTACATCAAAAAAATTAAATAACAGACACAATATATCCCAACTATATCCCAAAAAGGAAAAAAAGGGG
>JACEFZ010014261.1:0-2500 GCA_014155875.1 Cepaea nemoralis
TAATTTAAATCATGAGTTGCAGTTGCAATTTAACAATCGGTCCAGATACTGCTTTCAATCACGAAAGATTACAATTATGAACTACAAATACAGGCTTTCTCTAGCTCAGTATTGTAATTATGAAGCGACAAATACAAGGCTTTCTCTAGCTCAGTATTATACTTATGAACGACAAATACAAGGCTTTCTCTAGCTCAGTATTGTAATTATGAGCGACAAATACAGGCTTTCTCTAGCTCAGTATTGTAATTATGAGCGACAAATACAGGCTTTCTCTAGCTCAGTATTGTAATTATGAGCGACAAATACAAGGCTTTCTCTAGCTCAGTATTATAATTATGAACGACAAAAACAAAGCTTTCTCTAACTCAGTATTGTAATTATGAGCTGACAAATACAGGCTTTCTCTAGCTCAGTATTGTAATTATGAGCGACAAATACAGGCTTTCTCTAGCTCAGTATTGTAATTATGAGCGACAAATACAGGCTTTCTCTAGCTCAGTATCGTAATTACGAGCGACAAATGCTTTCTTTCAATAGCTCAATATTGCGATAATCAGCAATACATACTGGCTATCAATAACCCAATATGCAACTTTCTGTAGCGAACGATCATAATTATGAGCGAGAAACCCCACAAGAGTTGAATTGAGCCAAGGACCTACATCATTGCACTCGGGTAATTCCCATAAGCGCTCACTCATCTTCAACAACAGCCGGCGTAGATTTCCAATACTAATGGTGCCCGTAGCCATCTGATTATATGTCCGTCTTGCTTTAGCTCTGAGTGACGACTGTCTACCGGATTCTCTGACCATCCCTTGCTGCCTCATTCTCTCTAGATCATGATAGTCTATCTGTTCTTCTGCATTATTCACGTGTTCCCGGAAGGTCTTCACTACATTTGGATTATCATGCATCAAATTTCCCCTCAATGATGCAGCACCGGCCAATCTGTCAGCCTGTTCATTTCCAACCACACCAGAGTGTTGTGGAGAAAAGATCCAGTGATTGCTAACAATCCACGACCTCTGAATTGATGCATGCCATTCAGCACGAAGCGTACAAGTCTTCACCTTTGTGAATCAGTCACTACCAGTCTTCACCTTTGTGAATCAGTCACTACCAGTCTTCACCTTTGTGAATCAGTCACTACCAGTCTTCACCTTTGTGAATCAGTCACTACCAGTCTTCACCTTTGTGAATCAGTCACAATCACAACATGCATATACAGTTTGTTCTCCAACCAATGAAAAGCAGCAGTAACCACATCCACCTCATTTCTCAGACTGGAGGTTGTGGTGTCAAATTCAAAGCTCTCCTTTACTAAACACTGGTCTTTGGCTTGTCCTATAAATTCCCAGGCACTTTTTGCCTCTTAACACAGAGCCATTGGTATAGATAAAAAGAGACACATACTAGCTCTGAATCCCAAACAACAACTAGCTTTACATCGAATGCATACAGTTATTAGTGACACATACTGTCTTTCATTCACAATGGACCACTGTTGAAAACTGACTGAGTGAAAACTGGCTTTCATTCACCAACGATTCCAGTTATCAGCTATACATATACTGACTTTCATTCAATAAGGACTGCAATTATGAAACTAAAAAAAAAAAAAAAAGCTGTCATTCACGAATGATTGCAAATATGATCGACAAATACTGGCTTTCTATGGGGAACTGTTGCCATGTTCAGCCGTTCATACTCCACCGCTGACAAACCATCACAAACATCGAGCATAAGCAATGCAACGCCCTCTGTCTGAAAAAAAGTTCATGTTCAAAACCAACTCAGCAACAACCAGCCTACCTTGAACACCACACCATCCTTCTCAGTCAGAAAAAATCTGTTTAGCTTGAACTTGTAGGTGATGATTTCATCCTTGACCCCATTCTCGAGGTTCCAGGTCCCATTATTCCTGGTAATCTTGATATACTGGCCCTGGGGTATCACCGCCCTGACTTGTGGACAAACAACAACAACAACGTATTAGACGGCTTACATACACAACATGTGTTCACTATCATTATTTCCTGGACAACAACAACAACAACAACAACAACAACAACAACAACAACAACAACAACAACAACAACAACAACGTATTAGATGGCTTACATACACAACATGTGTTCACTATCATTATTTCCTGGACAACAACAACAACAACAACAACAACAACAACAACAACAACAACAACAACAACAACAACAACAACAACAACGTATTAGACGGCTCACATACACAACATGTGTTCACTATCATTATTTCCTGGACAACAACAACAACAACAACAACAACAACAACAACAACAACAACAACAACAACAACAACAGCGTATTAGACGGCTCACATACACAATATGTGTTCACTATCATTATTTCCTGGACAACAACAACAACAACGTATTAGACGGCTTACATACACAACATGTGCTCACTATCATTATTTCCTGGACAACAACAACAACAACAACGTATTAGACGGCTTA
>JACEFZ010014261.1:5000-44957 GCA_014155875.1 Cepaea nemoralis
ACTAGACGATTGCTTTTTACATTGCGTTTCAAGTAAATGCATCATATCCCCATAGCACAAAGCCTGGGCTGATTTGAAGAGACCATGTGTTGCCCATGCAGCATGATTCCTCTCTCGGCCTGACTAGTTTACACCGAGGAAAGTAACACATCTACATCTGGAACAAGACAAGCTGCATAATCTGCCGGATCAGCAATGCAATGCTTTAACTGTCCGCCTATCAGAGCTTCCATCATAGACCAGTGTCATTTCCTTGCACCAGGGTAAGGCTTGTACCATTCCAGTTGCGCTCCTCCGCCAAAAGCCGTTGGCACACTGTGGGGTGTCAGGTTTGGTAAGCGCCGACCAATATTCGGAGCTAACAGAAAGCAGCCACTACCATCTACTGTCATACGGTAGCCCAGTCATATCTAACTAAAACCAATTTGCCAGGAGTTTGACAGTTGCCCACACACCATGTCCAGGGCAGGGAGTCAGCTGTGCCAGGAGTTTGACAGTTGCCCACACACCATGTCCAGGGCAGGGAGTCAGCTGTGCCAGGAGTTTGACAGTTGCCCACACACCATGTCCAGGGTTGGGAGTCAGCTGTGCCAGGAGTTTGACAGTTGCCCACACACCATGTCCAGGGTTGGGAGTCAGCTGTGCCAGGAGTTTGACAGTTGCCCACACACCATGTCCAGGGTTGGGAGTCAGCTGTGCCAGGAGTTTGACAGTTGCCCACACACCATGTTCAGGGTTGGGAGTCAGCTGTGCCAGGAGTTTGACAGTTGCCCACACACGATGTCCAGGGTTGGGAGTCAGCTGTGCCAGGAGTTTGACAGTTGCCCACACACCATGTCCAGGGTTGGGAGTCAGCTGTGCCAGGAGTTTGACAGTTGCCCACACACCATGTCCAGGGTTGGGAGTCAGCTGTGCCAGGAGTTTGACAGTTGCCCACACACCATGTTCAGGGTTGGGAGTCAGCTGTGCCAGGAGTTTGACAGTTGCCCACACACGATGTCCAGGGTTGGGAGTCAGCTGTGCCAGGAGTTTGACAGTTGCCCACACACGATGTCCAGGGTTGGGAGTCAGCTGTGCCAGGAGTTTGACAGTTGCTGACACACCATGTTCAGGGTTGGGAGTCAGCTGTGCCAGGAGTTTGACAGTTGCCCACACACGATGTCCAGGGTTGGGAGTCAGCTGTGCCAGGAGTTTGACAGTTGCCCACACACGATGTCCAGGGTTGGGAGTTAGCTGTGCTTGGTTTGGATGCAGATTTGCATTGACATTATTGGTTATCTTGTGTTATCAGTATCGCTCAGTCCTCCGATGCAACAGCCGTCTCAGTGTACCCCCACTTACTGATTATCGTGAGGAGGTGGTTGTAATGTCTCCCTAGCGATGTAGCAGCCGTCTCAGTGTACCCCCACTTACTGATTATCGTGAGGAGGTGGTTGTAATGTCTCCCTAGCGATGTAGCAGCCGTCTCAGTGTACCCCCACTTACTGATTATCGTGAGGAGGTGGTTGTAATGTCTCCCTAGCGATGCAGCAGCCGTCTCAGTGTACCCCCACTTACTGATTATCGTGAGGAGGTGGTTGTAATGTCTCCCTAGCGATGTAGCAGCCGTCTCAGTGTACCCCCACTTACTGATTATTGTGAGGAGGTGGTTGTAATGTCTCCCTAGCGATGTAGCAGCCGTCTCAGTGTACCCCCACTTACTGATTATTGTGAGGAGGTGGTTGTAATGTCTCCCTAGCGATGCAGCAGCCGTCTCAGTGTACCCCCACTTACTGATTATTATGAGGAGGTGGTTGTAATGTCTCCCTAGCGATGCAGCAGCCGTCTCAGTGTACCCCCTCTTACTGATTATTGTGAGGAGGTGGTTGTAATGTCTCCCTAGCGATGTAGCAGCCGTCTCAGTGTACCCCCACTTACTGATTATTGTGAGGAGGTGGTTGTAATGTCTCCCTAGCGATGCAGCAGCCGTCTCAGTGTACCCCCTCTTACTGATTATTGTGAGGAGGTGGTTGTAATGTCTCCCTAGCGATGTAGCAGCCGTCTCAGTGTACTTCCACTTACTGATTATTGTGAGGAGGTGGTTGTAATGTCTCCCTAGCGATGCAGAAGCCGTCTCAGTGTACTTCCACTTACTGATTATCGTGAGGAGGTGGGTGTCAGACGAGAACAGTGACGTGCTTGGCCAGACGTCATTTCCAATTCGTGTAATAGAATTAGCATTATGCCCGAGTGGCTACAAAGTTCCCATTCGGAAGTCCCAGTTTGAATCCTCGGTAAGGTGACATTTTTCCGTCGGTGACAAACAGAAAACCATAACCTGCAGTAGTTCGCGGCGACTGCACTAACCAGGCGATCTGAATCGTTGAGGCTTAACACCTGCTCGACACGCAAGCTACTATAGGCAGTAATTCTCTCTTTGTTAACTAGCATTAGAAACTGCCCAGTGTCGGCCAGCAGTGTTTACACTGTATTATAGATATCGGCCCTGCCCGTGCTTCTTCCCGCTTGTGTTACTGCATTGCTTGCCAGCTTGTCAGCGCGTTCACTGCCCCCTGCACCTGTGTCTCGAGGTGCGTACTTCCAGGTCAGCGATGTGAGGTGTGCACAGATATCCCAGGTTTGTGGTCTCGGCCTTTCAGAAAGTCATGGACAAATACTGAATGTGACATTGTCTAACAAATCACATACAGATAAACAATGCTGGGGTTGATTGCAACATACTGTATAGGACATGCAACTACTTGTACCTAGTGCAGCGCAGAGGATAGCACACTTGCTGCGTGGTCCGGGAACCACGGGGTTCGAATTCCCTGTCTGTTGTCGATGACTAGTGTGGTTGCACCCAATATAAAGTCACAAAGTGAAATATTTCGGCAATGCTAAAAGACATCACACTCTTATAAAAACTATACTGGAGGGTAAGGTTGAAGGCAAGCGAGCAAGAGGTAGATAACGATACAAGTGGGAAGATAATATCAAGAGATGGACGAACATCAATCTGGCAGAATCTACAGTCAGAGCGCGAGACAGACAGTACTGGAGATCCATTGCAGCCAACCTACATTGTGGAGACGGCACCTTGTTGGTTGTAAATCACAAAGATTGAAATTAATGACAGTCATCATAAATCAAGTGGCTTGCCGACTGGCGTGGTTTATCATCCTATTCCACTTCTTTCGATCATCAACGACATTTGCTAATGCTACTACTGACAGTTGTTAGTTAGTTAGTTAGTTAGTTAGTTAGTTAGTTAGTTAGTTATGTAGCCGAGGTAAAGACAAAAGGAGACAATCATAGGACTGATGCGTCCTTCACTACGGTGCTAAGAGGTAGAGAGTAGTTCTGACTTCGTTACGGCCAGAGAAGAAAAGTAGTAAAAGAGAGAGAACCTCACATTTCCCTCAACTGACAAAAAAAGATGATAGTAATTAGATAAGAAGATGTACGAGATCTCGAGCAGGGGCCTGAACTCTGGACAATAACTGTCATATTTGAGGTCCAGACAATGGATTAAGGTGTTAGATTGTGGTAGAAATAGTGGTTGTAAAATCTAAAATAGACTAAACATACAAACCAAAAACAGTACAAAAATAGCTCTTTATTTATCAACTGCTACACATTTTGGTGACAATTTGTGTTCAAACACAATGAATAAAGCATTCAATAAGGGATGTTCAATTACAGATACAACAGACAACTGCATATGTCAAACATCAACCAAGGGTGGCCTCTATTCAGTCACCAGAACTTAAGACAACAGGGTACACCAAGTACCACAACACAGGTGCTTCAAACAGTAGCTGAGTAGACTGATACAATAAAGGACTTTGACACAGACGACAATAAGACACTACAAAAGCATAGGTTACACAACATAAACCCCAAGACGCGACATAAACAACAGAGTTGTGACACAATTTACTATCCCACCAAGGACCCAGGCCTGCTGACACTAACTAGTCAGCCTCTCGGCTTTCTCCTCTGACATATGTTGTTTACTGATGAACAGATGGGAAACCACACATCTCTCGTCTCAAGGCGGGCTGGCCACAAAACTATATACACCAGGCCCAAGCGCCTGCCTTCACAAACCAAGCTGGCTGCTGCAATCAAAATGTCCTCAGGTCTCTTTGTTTCAAGCGGCGTTTCCGGCGTTGCTAGATATTTTCTGGAGGCAGACCAAACCAAACTTCGTTGGTTTGGCGCTATCACATATCCAACCCCCTACTTTTTTGACGTCAAGTCAAAAGGAATGGACTATCTGATCTCCTTACCCCAACTATCTCTTCAGAAGTTAACATCTAGCTAGTTCACCAAAAACATCATAGGTCTTCAGTGACCACATCAAAAAGCAAAATCAGTAATCAAGCAAGCAATTAATGACATCTACACATAAACCATCATCAAAATGACACATGCCAAAAAAAAAAAAATAAAATAAAGTCACCTGTGACCTCACCCAAAAACAATCATCAATGAAACAAGGAATCAATGAAATCTACACGTAAACAGCCACCACAATGACAAAGGCAGAAAAAAACATTCATGTCAAATGGGACCTCATCCAAAACCTATCATCAATCAATCAAGAAACCAATGACATTTATACATAAACAGTCATCAAAATGACAAAGGCAAAACAAATCTATGTCACATGTTACCACCTCCGAAAACATAATCATCAATCAAACAAGCACTAAATGACATTTACATATAAACAGTCATCAAAATGACAAATGCAGCTATTACATGGGGACAACAATCTCATAAATATATACCTAGACATGCACCCAAACTCAATAATTATGTCAAAAACCTCAATAAAAAAGGTGGACGATTTCCATACACGAACGGTTATCAAGATGTCACCTTCTCCAAACACGAACACAAAGTTCCTTCTCTTTTGGCCAACTATCCACAATACAAAAACAAAACCAGTTCCCATTGCAAAGGGAAACACATATTAAGTCAAGGGATTCAACTTTCGAAGAAAACCGGCCATCTTCAGTGCCACCGCCCCATGATGGGAACTGATGGTTATATCTCCTAACCGCATTAATACCCCAAAGAAAGATTGTTTCATCATAGTCAGACATTACCTACAAAGTAAAACACCCCAAAAATGTACATCATCAGATAACAAACATCATGGTCACATGCATATACAGGTCACTTTTACATTGATACCAGTCATTATTCATGACAAAACTAATAACACAAGCACTGTTACCAAAAATAGTGACACCAACAGGGAGAAACAGTTCCCTGCCACCTGAGTGTCAGCAGTGTTACACAAATGACTATAAAAAATAATAATTCCCCTCTTTAACTGTTATCTTGACAACTGGACCTTACACTACCAGCACACGTAGCTAACAAGCAGTCATATCAGACTTCTAAGCCCTGACATTTCCCTAGCCAGGAAGCACAACCCTCGACAACAACAAAACTTCCTGTCACTCTTAGGGACATTGCCCTAAAAAAAATCTAAACTGCTGGTTATATCCCTAAACAGCATCACTATTAACAAAATAGTCTTAAAGAATCATTTATGATGTGAAACAGTGTAAATTACATCACCAGGCATCAGTCAGTTCCAAATACCAATAATCTCAATACACAAGTATAAGCCATACTAACTCAGTTGTTGGTACTAATGACTAAAATAATATCAGTGAGGAGAAAGAGCTCTTCTGCTATAAGAGCACCAATCAGTACTATAAGAGCGATCATCAAAGATAAATAACACCCTCACCTCCTACATACAAATAATCCAACCAACATAAAATCTACATAAACAATAAACCAGTAACCTACATATCGGTTACCGCTTGCCTTAAACTCTGGAAATTCAAACAAAATGTATTTACAATTAATACTATTTGTCTCTTCTGATCAACTATAAGCTTCCTGCAGTTTGATTCCCCACTGAATATTATGGTAATGGCAGCACCACATCACCTAAAGAGCCACAACTCTCATCTGGTCTTCCTAGTGTTCTTACACTCTAAAAGGGAAACATGTCATCACATGACACCATATACCTGCAATTATAATACACAGAAACAGCAAAACATAACTGCTAATTAACTAGCTAAACTCGTATCCTCGTATCCCTGCATGCTCTGGCATGAAAATGAAACTAATCTTTGCCAGCCGAGACCGCTCCATAGACAGCAACTATTCTCTTCAGATCCACCCCATCTCTATCTTCTTGAGCATGCTCATTGAGTCACTAAGGAAGAGGCGCGAGTGAATGTCTCTGTCTCGAGCCATGTTATTGCTTTACTTACTGCCATGACTTCCATAGTCAGGCTACTTGTGGTCACAGCAAAAGCACCAGACTCTTCCTTCACAATTCTCCCTCCGGCCTGAACCGTAAAAGCCCATGAACTTCTCACTCGTCGAACGACCGACCCATCTGTGTAAATGACAGCATCACCGTCTAACGAATTCTCGAAAATCTACGCTTGTACTTCTGCCTCCACAGCATCTGGATGTTCTTACCTGCATTATCTGTCTAGTTGGGTGCAAACTGAAAAGGCGTACATACATATGCTGACATTCGTACCCACTCCTTGCCAGGTTCCAAGTCCTCAAGTGATCACACCTTTTGAAGAATGTCTTCGGCTTGACCCATCCACGGCTTTACTCTTTTTAACCTGCTGCCCTTTATCTTCTTAATTTCACTGTGCAGTGGTTGTTGTGTGTTTGCGTTGACTCTGAGATAGGCACGTGCTTGGCAAATTTGTATTCTGTCCCCAATGATTGGAAAATCAAGAAGGTAGCGCATAGCCCTGCATGCCGTATCTCTTGTACATCTAAGAATAATACGCATAGCTTCGCTCTGTACCCTTTCCACCCTTTCAAACTTCTAACGGCTGATAGTCTGGATCGCCATCGAATACTCCAAAACAGAAAGAACCAAACCCTCGTACAGGAGACATAAATGTCGCTGCTTACAGTTTGCCGCCTCCATCACCCGCATCGCATTAAACCTCGCTTGGCTTTTGTTATCACCCGGTCTATGTGCTCATTATAAGCACGACTTTGATCAAAACGTATCCCCAGGTAGTTCGTTGCCTGCGTTCTTTCCACCGTCTCTGAACCCAGATTTACAGTTGGTGTTGGAGTGTTGACAATATTGTTATTCAAAGAGAACTATGTCACTGCTGCCTTCGTTGGATTGACCATTGTCCCAGATTCCACACACCAAATGCTTATGCGATTTGGTTGTGTTTGTAGTTCCATATTACAATGTCCTCCCTGCTTCTCTAATCTGCTCGCCAGTGATTCTCACAGTGTAGGCGTTGAACAGCACCGGAGATAATGGTGATCCCTGTGGTAGGCCCGGACATATTGTTGTTGGTTCAGAGGTCCAACTGCCACATCTAATAACTACTTTCCGTTGGAAGAGAGCTGCGGCGATCCAACTAAGGAGGAATGTACTTATCCTGAGTTCAAGAAACTGAAGCATTAAGAAATCTAATGATACTATGTTGTACGCATCCTCAAGATCAATCGACGCAGCACATTTTTCAATGCCTGAGTGGGAACCTTCATAGACATCATGGGCAAAAACTGCTGCGTTGGTCCAGGTTACTCTGTCTAGACGGGAAACAATCTTGTCTCTGTAGCTGACCTAATATTTTCCTGACAATTAACTTCTCCAACAGCTTGCCTATTGTATTTTAATGGTTATTACCCGATATCCCTGAATTTTTGTGTGGTCTTTGCCAGGCTTCGGCAAGGGAATCAGATTGCTGTGTAACCACCCTTCCTTGATGCTAGCACTCGTTTTACTGTTGTTGTACATGTCTGCTAATTCCTCTAGCACTTGTCGGTACACATATTGATGTCGTCATAACTTATTTCATTTGGCCCTGGTGTGCTGTTTTTTTTTTTTTTTTGTTTGTTCGTTGAAGCACAGCCCTGATCTCTTTCACTGTTGCTGTGTCTTCAGCTGCAATGTTCTTGGCCTTACACCTGTCTGGCGTAACCGCTTTGGCAAGATTTCGGCCTCTCATGTCTGTCTGGTTGCTCTGCTCTAGATAGCGTTCAAAACGGTTTTGTCCTTATTCTCGTCAGACCTCTGCCAGATAAGGTCAGCACTTTGGAAGTCAGGAACACCCTTATTCTTGACTACCCCATTCATACGTTTATGTGGTCGCCAGAACAATTTCAGTGACTTGTCTGTGCTTATTCTTTGACACACCTCTGCCCACTTTTCACTTTTATCCACTTTAATCATGTTTTTGAACTAGCTAACTTTTGTGTCCATCTCACTTTCCAAGTGTACGCTAAGACAAGGATGGGCAACTCTGTTCTTCTTGGCGTTTTGCCATTTCCTTATAGAACCACGCTTATCTATCCAGGCCTTTTCTACCTCACAATTCCACCAAGGTGGTTGCATCCAGCTTTTTTCCCTGCCATGATGATTCCTGCGCTTGTCGAGCCGTATTTCACTCACCACATCTTGTCCTGAACTGTCATACTTTAAGATCTTTGACTGTTGACTTGTGCTGCTTGGTTCTGCCGTTCTCCATCAATATGCTCCAAGGGTGGTGGTTGCTGCCATGGTGCCCTAGGATACCTCATCTACATACTGTAGTGAGTGAAGGAGAAACAGCGCCAGGTAAATAACACTGTCCTCATCACTTGGACGACTTGCTGTCCTGGTAACACAGCCACTATTGATACAAACATAGTCACTGGTTTCAAGTGTTGCCTTGAGTCTCCGCCCCCTCCCTCCCTCCCCCTTATGTGTTGGAAGAAATGTTATCCCATGATTTGCCTTTAGCGTTGAAATCACCGAAGAAAATGACATTCCTTACATGATATAATATGTCACTCAAACACTGCCATCTCTGGGAATCCACACTCGCGTTATAGGCATAAACATTAATCAACAAGAATGATAGACCGGATTGAACTCTAACCGCCTGTATTTGTATCTCTTTACCGTCCCACCTGGATATGTCCAGCTCTGAAGCCACAATGCTGTCTCGAATCAGAATCGCCATTCCCAGGTGCCGCCTGTTGTAATAACATTTGAAACCGGCCATATGGAGTGAATTAAGACCCAGTCTCGTCTCCTGAAGCGCTACTATATCGTTTCTGTATGTCAGGCTTTCCAAAATTGGGCCTCGTAGTTTTGAGCTGGCACAATTCCAATATAGAATACGCCTGTTCTTGAGGCCCAGACGGTCGCATTTTCACCGGTGACGCCTGGCTCCGGCTCCTCTCTTCTGTCGTATAGTCTTGGACCTTGTCTAGTCGGTGGTTCCTTTACCTTTTGTATGGGACACAAACGCTGGTCTGCCATGAAGAAGAAAACCATAAAATACTACATACCACTAGTGTACTGCACAGTAACTTAAACATGCTGCGGGAAGCACTCAGGATTGATTTGCACAGACGCGCAAAACTTCGTTGCACCGGGGAAAATCTTGACATGAAACTCCTGGTTCACATTCCTAGCACGAAATTTACACACACGAGATTTAATTATCCACCACCTACGTGAAAAAAGGAGCAGTTTCAAAACACACAACCGCCCGCTGCCATCTTGACCGGAAGATCGCTACTGTCAGTTGCTTTATGCCGTGACTCAAGAATGGCAAGACTTTTATCTGGCTGTCTTCCTTTATCTCTTTCCCCCCAAATCTTTCAAACTCTCATAACATCTTCCAGTTGTTTTTCTCTTTTCATAATGTGCCCAAACATGTCGACTGACTCTTATTGATGACTCTGATAAGTTGTCTTTGTTTCCTAGTCTTTTTTAAAACGTTTGGATTACTCAATTTGACTGTCCAAATATGAAATTTAAAATATTGCAAAAGTTAGATTGTGGAAACTCAGAAATATGGCAAAAATTAGTGGCATTTAGACAGCAGAAAGAGAGCGTACACCACTACCACTTAGACCATGAAAAGGGAGAAATATCGAAACTCTGAATTGACGAGAATGGAAATAGAAAGAAACACCATTATGTTTTATGCCAACTAAGGTGCTGTGCCAGACGAGAAGTAGAAAATAACATGTATAATATGGGAAGCACTCAGGATTGATTTGCACAGGTGCATAAAACTTCGTTGCACCGGCGAAAATCTTGACATGAAACTCCTGGTTTACATTCCTATGTATAATGTGGGAGGTCACGGTCAGAGCAAAGGTTATAAGGTCAAGGAGTGAGTTGGTTGCGGGGCAATGTCCCTTTATGGGATAAAGGATTGAAGCAGAAGAGGAAGGAAACTGTTCAATATTTAAAGGTATAACCTAGACAGCGTCAAGAAATAAATACAAGTATAGACAACAAGTTTGTGTATTCTATTGTTATATTATATGGTAAGAACAATCTGGGTGTCTAGAAGGCAAGGGTAGAGTAAATACTGTGAATTTGTTGATAACATTAATTGAACATTCAATAGAAGTAAACAAAGACCTACATCTTTGCTTCATTGAATAAATAGAGGTTTCCGATAAAGTAAGACATGTCACCATGATAAAGATGCTTGCAGATTCTACACATTGATTGGAAATACCTTTGACCTGTGAAAAACCTATATTGGAAACACTAAATACCTGGATAGCTTGACATGGCATGGTCGAGACAAGAACACAGAGCTGATCCACTCTGGTGATCGTGTAAGATGGTGAGATATGACCGCCCACGCTTATCGCCATGGCACATGATGATGAGGTTATATGTAGATCACAGCATATATTAGAATCGGCGGTCAGCTCGACTGATTGGATCAGATAAACTTCCGGTGTGCTGCTGCCGAGGTAAGGATTCAACCCCTACATCAGACAGTTGGACTAAAATGTTGAATTCTCATTCTTAACTTTGGGACGTGAATAACAAGTATCTCTGAAGTCGGAGTGGGTTCGCCTGATGGTGATAGACACTGGTAACAGGGAAAGCTAATCCACGTGTATTCATCGGTCCACTGCAACTAGACGTAGTGTGTATGGACTACGCTTGTGTTCAAAGCGAGGAAGCCAACAACAACAAATACATTAGAAATGTTTCCTGTCAACAAACAGTAGGTAACTGATAGACAACACAAGAGTCACACAGACAACACAAGAGTCACACAGACAAAACAAGAGTCACACAGACAACATAAGAGTCACACAGACAACACAAGAGTCACACAAACAAATCAACAGACTAACGGCTAGCACATGTCACCAACCATCTGGGGAGGCAACACAAGAGTCACACAGACAACACAAGAGTCACACAGACAACACAAGAGTCACACAGACAACATAAGAGTCACACAGACAAATCAACAGACTGGCGGCTAGCACATGTCACCAACCTTCTGGGGACGCAACGAATGGAGTCACACAGACAAAACAAGAGTCACACAGACAACACAAGAGTCACACAGACAAATCAACCGACTGACGGAAGTTATGGAAGCTAATAAAACAGCTTAACGATGAGGGCACAGGGAGAAACTCAAAAATTGCACTACATAAAGACGGAAACATCTTAACACGAAAGCAAGCAGCTGACCATTTTGCGGACTCATTCGCACAAGATAACAATATCGAAATTAGTCCAGACATACAACAAGAGATTCGAGAGAAATGGAAACATACAGGACAGAAGGAAATATTACATGAGGTTATGGAGACACCTATCACATTCAGTGAACTGGAGCTAGCCATATCAAAACTTAAAATGAGAAAGTCACCAAGAGCTGATGGTATCTCCAATTAAATGATTAGGAAATTAGGAACAGAGGCCAAAGTAAAGCTGCTACAGATTTTAATAACACATGGACCTTAGACAGTGTTACACAAGTCTGGAGAGAAGCAATCATGATACCCCTCCTAAAATCTGGGAAAGACAGTTCCATTACCTCTAGCTACAGACCAATTAGCCTCCCTAGCTGTCTCTGCAAAACAATGGAACGCGTCATCAATCACAAGCTACAGTGGTACATTGAAAGTGAAAACATCCTTGTGCCACAGCAGGTTGGCTTAAGGCAGAGCTACTCTACGGAAGGTCAGACAACCTACCTCTCTCAAGAAGCTGAGGATTCATTCCAAGAGAAGAAGCTGGTACTTGCGGCTTGGAGAGATCTGAAGAAAGTCTTTGACAAAGTATGGAAAGAAGGTCTGATGAAGAAACCGACAAACTGTTAAGTCAATGGAAGAATGTACAAATGGGTGAAATCATACTTGCACAACAGAAGAGCCAGAGTACAGATAGACGGTCTCAAGAACAAGAAAGTATTAATGCGTCACGGTGTTTCCCAGGACTCCGCCCTGGGAAACACCGTGACGCAATAATCCTTTCTAATCTGTATGAATGATCTTGTTGCTAATCTACCCGATGGAATTAAAGCGGTAATGTACGCTGATGACCTGGTTTTGTGGAGCACAAATGAACATGCATCAGTGGCCACCAATATTGCTACAGAAAGCTGTAGATATATTTGTTGCATGGACGGATAGATAGTGTGTCAGCATAAACACTGACAAGTGCAGCACCACTCTACCCTTTCTCCGTAACAAAAGGCAGGGATCATTCAGATAAATGGAACACCCCTAAGAGAAGGTAAAGAACCAACATACCTTGGTGTAACATTCGACAACAGGCTAACATGGAGAAAACACATCAAAAAGCAGTAGCAAAAGCCAGAAGGAAATAGCCATCCTGAGAACGCTAAGTGGAACCACTTGGGGAGCCAGTGGGAAAGTTTATCAACAGAGCATCCTACCACACTTGGAATACGGGTCAACTGCGTGGTGTTCAGCATCAAAAACCACATTACATGAGCTGGACAAGGTGCAAAATCAAGCTCTTAGAGTCATCACAGGAGGGATGAGATCAATCCCTATAGTAGCAATGGAGAAAATGTGGAGGGCACAAGCTCTAAGAGAATGCAGAGATACAAAAATACTAATACAAGCAGAAAAGTTCCTCAGCTTGCCAGGCCACCCTATAAAGAACCGATTTGAAAACTTAGCTATGGGGCGGTTGAAAAGAAGTAGTTTCATCGACAAGGCCAAACGACTCTGCAGAGAAACAATCGATCTTCCCACAGTTGGTATTCCCCTGACAACTATTCCAGAGAGGACCCCGTGGAAAAATGAACATAGACTATCGCTACACATTCAGACAAAAGTGAGAGGAATATTTGACAAGGAAGGACAGAACAATGTACAGTGCAGAACAGCCACTCTCAGCTTTCTTGATGACGAATACCCACAGGATCTCTGGATCCCAGTCTACACAGATGGGTCAACACAAAATGCTGTTCGAAATGAAGGAGCGGGAGTGTATATTGAATACCCAAATAATACTATGGGCACGGCCAGAGTTCTAACAGGAAAGTACTGTCTTAACTATGATGCTGAAATTGAGACAATCAAGATAGCCACAGAGAAATTACAAAATACCAGCCATGGTACACAACCTGTGGTGATATTGACAGATGCAATATCCGTAATAGAGGCGCTCCTGTCTGGGAAATTGACAGTTCTAAGGACAATACTTTCTGAACTTATCAGTCAACATAAGGTCACCATACAGTGGATACCATCCCATTGTGGAGTACCCGGAAACGTCAGAGCTGATCGATTGGCTAAGGAAGGAGCAAAAGAAGAACAACCTGATGTGTCCATTATATACCACCAAAAGAAAAGAATGATCAAATCAGTCAGAAGGCCACCAAACCCTACTCAAGACGACTACCACGTTATGGACAGACCAGAACAGGTCATTCTTCTGCGCCTCAGAACAGGACACAACGACATGTATACAAAATTCAAGACTGGTGAGTCATGTGCACGTGTAGTTTGGCGTCGCAGACAGCAGAGCACATACTCCAGAACTGCCCAAACTACAACATATCCAGGCAAACCTTCTGGCATAGAGAACCAAACATGGAAGATATAAACTCCATGGACCGCATGGTGAACTAAACAAGACTGTTAGATTTATACAAGAGACAACATTGCAGTTGTAGACATATTTCTGGCGAACGAAAGAAGAAGAAGAAGAAGCAGCAGCAGCAGCAGCATCAGCATCAGCAGCAGCAGCAGCAGCAGAAGAAGAAGAAGAAGAAGAAGAAGAAGAAGAAGAAGAAGAAGAAGAAGAAGAAGAAGAAGAGAAGAAGAAGAAGAAGAAGAAGAAGAAGAAGAAGAAGAAGAAGAAGAAGAAGAAGAAGAAGAAGAAGAAGAAGAAGAAGAAGTAGTCACCAACATCTGGGGAGACAATACAAGAATCAAACAGACAAATCAACAGACTGACGGCTAGCAGATGTCACAAACCTTCTGGGGAGACAACACAAGAGTCACACAGACAACACAAGAGTCACACAGACAACACAAGAGTCACACAGACAACACAAGAGTCACACAGACAAATCAACATACTGACGCCAGCACATGGCACCAACCTTTTGGGTCTAATTTATCCCCGTGCGGGTTATCTGGGTCATAGAGCCATCTGCCCAGTAACACATCCAGGTCCTTGTGCTGCGGCATCTTCCCGCTACCTTTCCCAAACCTCACGTGAGCTTTGTCTGTGGTGATGGCTCTACACGGCGCCCAGACGACGGGCGCCACACGAGGGGAGAATGAAGACAAGAGTGGCTTGGTGACCAGTGAGACAAATCGTGAGATATGCATTCTGTGTACAACGATGTTCTGTTTCACAACTGACAGAATGCTCGCTCCAGATTGTTGCTTGTGGTTACCGTTGCGTGTGTTCAATTGAAGAACGTGAAACGTACCCATGTTCGAGAACATTTCAAGTGTGCAAGAGACTGGTCATTTTCATAGTTGCACATCAAAGAAGATGGCAGAAAGGACAGATAAATCGAAACCACATGTCAAAAAGCAAATGCGATTATATATTAACTCTCACCCATACTGAAACATCAAAATATACATAATTTCCCCAAATCACAGATAATAAATGGCATATTCATACCAACCCTACGCTACCAGCGTCACACTTGGACATGGTCCAAATCATACTTACGAAAACTCAATACCTGAGAAGAGCTGCTACCTTAACCATCCGAAATGGAATAAAAACTTAACGGTTAATCGACAGGCAGTGGAAGCGAGACTTCGTGTTTATTATAGATTAGAAGACAAAAGATCAAATGGTTCGGCCACCTCGTTGTTGATGTCTTGGCAAGTCTTTACCTTTACTTATTTGCCATTCAGGATCCTCGCCGGTGCTATGGAGTTCGCGCTGAGATTCTCGGGACTCAAACTTGAGTTAGGAGTAGAACGGAGCACTTTATGTGTTACACCTATGTGCCGTGATGTTGATCCGGCGACTAAACTAAACTAAACTAAACTAAACTTATTTACCATTGGTTTCTGAATGACCGGCACCCATATCAACACGTTAAACCCGGCGCGACACAGTCTGCTGCTAATTCGGTCTCCGCTATGTTTCGAACGCGGGTACGCGGGTGCGCTGCATTACGAATCGTGACCGCAGCGCCATCGCCATGGACACCGGCTTGTATCGTTGTCTACCCCTTATTCGACTGCCTTCAGCTCCCATCTCATGTATGATTTCTACAAGTGAGCTATGCCTTTTAATGTGCCACAAATATTTAATCGCTCTCTGTTTTATTTCAGCCGGTGACTCGATTGTCATGCCCTCTACTACTGACTCACCAGAGAACCCTTGTAAACACACACACGCTCCCACCCAGTGTGTCCGCCTGCTCATATCTCACCACACCACCGGACTGCAGGACATGGATGACATCTTGGTTGGGGGACTGGGATGTCAGGCATTGGTAGTACGAGAGTAAGTTAGTAAGTCACAAATTCTTCTTCTTCTTTAGCGTTCCGAGCCATTGAGGTTTTATGCTGCAGATACAAGCAGTCGCCATTCGTCTCTCTGGTGGACCTTCTCTTGCCAGTCGCTGATTCCAAGTGCTTGTAGGTCTGTATGTATATTATCTCTCCACCGTCTTGGTCTACCTCGGGGTCTACGGTCATTTATGTCCTGAGTGTAAGCGAGTTTTGTTTCCCTATTATCTTCCATTCTTTCTATATGCCCCAGCCATTGTAGTCTATTAGCCTTCATGATACCAGTGATTAGCGGGGACTTAAACAGATCATAAATGTCTTTGTTGCTTCTTCTTTTCCACTCTCCACTTTGTGTATCCCTAATGGGCCCAAAGATGCGTCTTAAGACTCTGTTCTCAAAGGTTTGTAACAAGGCTTCGTCTCCTTTCGTTGTACTCCAGGTTTCAGAGCCATACAGCACAACTGGTCTGACCAGTGTTTTGTATATTGTGATCTTGGTGTTATGAGATAGCGCATTTGATGTTAGCAAATGTTGTAGTGCATAGTATATCTTATTTCCAGAGTTGATTCTAGCTTGTATTTCTTACCTTATTATGTTGGAGCAGTTGAAGATTGTACCCAGGTATTTGTATGTTTCCGTTCTTTTAATGGTTATATTATCTGTTTGTAAGTCTGGTCTTTCCTCTTGGGCCTAAGGCGGCGCATAGGGCAGAAGTCGTGGCTCTTCATGTTTGTGCATAGCGCTAACAGTTAAAGCCAGAAATGTGATTCTGTAACAACGGCGAGTTATATGATGGCGGATTGTCAAGCCGCCCATCAACTGACTTAAATCAAGCTAGAAGAGAACACGTCCCGCAATCCTGACCCAAGCTGGAAAGTCTGCAAACCCTCCGACGGCAGCCTCGCACCACCGGCCCACCGGTACAAAGTGATACATGCAAAACCAGTGGACACCTACCGACGAGCTTTCAAGCTACGCCGGCAGGACTGACCGAAAAGCTATACCAAGCGACCAGAGTATTTTTTTTTCTTCTTCTTCTTCTTCTTCTTCTTCTTCTTCTTCTTCTTCTTCTTCTTCTTCTTCTTCTTCTTCTTCTTCTTCTTCTTCTTCTTCTTCTTCTTCTTCTTCTTCTTCTTCTTCTTCTTCTTCTTCTTCTTCTTCTTCTTCTTCTTCTTCTTCTTCTTCTTCTTCTTCTTCTTCTTCTTCTCTTCTTCTTCTTCTTCCTCCTCTTCTTCTTCTTCTTCTTCTTCTTCTTCTTCTTCTTCTTCTTCTTCTTCTTCTTCTTCTTCTTCTTCTTCTTCTTCTCTTCTTCTTCTTCTTCTTCTTCTTCTTCTTCTTCTTCTTCTTCTTCTTCTCCTCCTTCTTCTTCTCTTCTTCTTCTTCTTCTTCTCTTCTTCTTCTTCTTCTTCTTCTTCTTCTTCTTCTTCTTCTTCTTCTCTTCTTCTTCTTCTTCTTCTTCTTCTCCTTCTTCTCTTCTTCTTCTTCTCCTCCTCCTCCTCCTCCTCCTCCTCCTTCTTCTTCTTCTTCTTCTTCTTCTTCTTCTTCTTCTTCTTCTTCTTCTTTTTCTTCTTTTTCTTCTTCTTCTTCTTCTTCTTCTTTTCTTCTTCTTCTTCTTCTTCTTCTTCTTCTCTCTTCTTCTTCTTCTTCTCTCTTCTTCTTCTTCTTCTTCTTCTCTCTTCTTCTTCTTCTTCTTCTTCTTCTTCTTCTTCTTCTTCTTCTTCTTCTTCTTCTTCTTCTTCTTCTTCTTCTTCTTCTTCTTCTTCTTCTTCTTCTTCTTCTTCTTCTTCTTCTTCTTCTTCTTCTTCTTCTTCTTCTTCCTTCTTCTTCTTGGTGTGTGAGGATATGTGTGTGGGTGGGGGTTCAGTGGGTGGGTGGCGGCATGTATGTTTGCCTGGTTCTGTGCGAGTGCGTGGAGGTATGTGTGGGTGGGTGGAGGTTTGGTGGGTGGGGGATGTGTTGGTGGCTGCGGGATAATGAGGGTGGATGGGGGATGTGTGTCACAACATTGCAATATGCACTGTTTATGTTTACAACTTTCATTTGATAATGTATTTTTTTTCCTCATGTGAATGTATCATGCGTAATATGCATTGTTTATGCTTACAAAATCCATTTGACAATGTTTTTTTCCCCTATGTTAATGTAACATGCACATTTGATGAATGAAAGATGAGTGATTGAAAGGGCCGAATATAAAACGGGCCTGCGTGCTCAATTTGTTACCCTTTTAAAATAAAGTTTGTTCGTTCGTTCGTTCGTTCGTTCGTTCTCTTGAAATTACCATATAAATCTTATCTTGGTTGATAACCAGCCACAATTGTTGAACTTTTTCCTTTAAGTGAGTCAATATTTCCGATGTCTTTTGTTCATTTTCCCCTATAATATATATATCATCTGCATAACCAAGCAGTCTGGATGTTCCTCCAATAGCACATTCCTCCTTTACCTTACTTACAACTTTCTCTAGAGCCAGATTGAAAAGGAGCAGCGATAGTGCATCACCCTGTTTCAAGCCAGGTGCTATTTGGAAAGGGTCTGATTTCCTGCCTTTATATGTTACTATATTATAAGTATCTTCCATGCATAGTCTGGTCATGTTGATTAACTTCCTTGGTATTCCAAATTCCTGCATAGCATTCCATAGACTATTTCTATGGACACTATCAAAAGCCTTTTTAAAATCCACAAAAATGGTATAAAGATCTCTTTTATATTCCCAATGTTTCTCGGCTATTTGTTGTAAGATAAATATCTGATCTATTGTCGATCTGTTTTATCTGACACCCGCCTGGTAGTCACATAATATGTCTTCTGAATATGATTTTAGTCTATTTAGTAATGCCGCGGATAGTATCTTATAACGTGTGGACAGTAGTGATATTCCTCTATAATTTTCACATTGGAATTTGTCTCCTTGCTTAAAGATAGGTATCAATAATGACTCTTTCCAGTCATGGGGTAGTTTTTCTGTCCTCCAGATGTTTATTATTAGTTCGTATAGCTTTAGATGTATTGCATGGACACCTGCCTTTATAAAATCAGCAGCAATTCCATCAGCTCCAGTTGCCTTATTGTTTTTAAGTCGTGTTATTACATATAGGATTTCTTCAAAAACAGGTTCTTCAATTTGTGGTTCACACGTTAGAACCTTTTCCTGTGGGAAAGTGTTACTTGGAGCTTCGCAATTTAGTAATTCAACAAAGTATTCTTTTCATGTATTACACATTTTCTCATTGGTATTTATCATATTCCCATTTTTGTCTTTTAAACCAGATGTGTTGTGTTTGTGCCTCTCGTTTCATTGACTTCAGTTATTTAAAAAAAAAATAATGGGGCATAATGGGGACGACCCGTTGCTGTGAAGTTGGAACCGTGACTAACTAGCTAACTAACTAATTTTAAAAAAAAAACTTTCTGGATTCGTTTTTCTGGTGATTAGTTTCCATATCTTTGATTATATTCCTGATATATTCTCTCTTCTGCCGCCGAACTATTTTTGTAGTCTCTTTACATTCAGTTCTATATTGCTCTTCATTTTGGATGTTGTTGATTTCATTTAGCCACAACTGTCTGGCATACTTTTTCCTAATGACTGCTTCTTCACATTTTTGATTGAACTATCTGTTATTTCTATGACATTCTTCTGCGGTAGTTTGAATTGTATTCTTGATGATCAATCAAGTTTGGTCAACGCTTTACTCCAACGGGTTTTGTAGAATTTCAAGTTTACATTTTATTTCATCTGCAAATTTCTCTTTGACTGTCACAAATGGCTGTAGAAAAATAACTAAATATGATAACAGCTTGAAAACAGTTTATTTTTATACATACATTGTCCCTTTATTTCTCATCATCATTTCCACCAACATTGATGCACTTATCCCATCGTTTTATCAGCCCCCCCCCCCCCCCAACCGGCTGCATAGAACTGCGTGCTTTGTTTTCAGTTACCTGTCATCCCACAGAACTGTGTGACTTACTTATTGACTCGCCCTCGCAACTTTTTCTACCCATCTATGCACCGGGATAAACATTTGTCAGCATAAACACTGCAAACCGACCTTGGTGGGAGACATTTCGCGAATGACGCCGAAGGTTAATGTGAAGTGAAAACGTGATGCAGTTTTGATCGGTTGATATACACTCTGTTGGACATGGAGGTCTGCTCTTGCCTTGTCAGATGGGTTGCGGCAGTCCTTAATGAGCTTAAGGTTTAACTGCGTATGGGTTCCTGGACTCGGACACTGTACTATTACACCTGGGTTGTCACAGGGATCTGCCATGTCCCCGTGCTCTTGAATGTCTATACCAACAAAGTCACAGCTATTGAGTCACCAGCTGTTGGTAGAATCTTGACATTTGCATATGATGTGCTGGTGTACAGACAGGGCAGATACTGGGAAAGTTAGGCATTTAAGACTTACAGATGACACTAAACAGGGAGGTGGAGTGGTGCAAGGACGCAGTGGCCGTTATAAACCCAGACAAGGCATCCATTATGTGGTACTTCCTGGATAACCGGATCGTCAAGGCAGACGTCCCATGTATTATATTGAATGGAGGTCCTCTTAGTCGAGACAGTAAATTGTAGTGCTTGGGGGATTTGGTGGTGAAGGCTGGTAGGGGACTAAATGCATTCAGGCAGATGGCAGCAACCGGGGTAGAGCAGAGGATGCTTTACAGGCTCTTTCAGCAGTTAATAATAGCTGTCATTGAATATGGTTTGAGGCTGCTGAAAGTATCGTAGAGACAGTTTGACAAGTTGGATCGCATACAAAATGCAGCCTTACGGGTAATCCTGGGGTGCCCAAAGAGCACACCAATTATATGCATGAAGTATATCCTGGCGCTACGAATAATGGCAGATAGTCATGGGGTTATCACCATATACCTAGAGGACCTAATGGGGTGTATAAGATGTCTTTACTGCTGACTGATGTCGTGTCTCACTGGATATCCCATCTGATGTCGTGTCTCACTGGATATCCCATCTCATCTTGTTTCTCTTATAACTTGCTTTGTCTGGGTGAAGCGTAAACACCAGGAGAGTGCCCATCCATTATCTCATCAGTTTCTTTTGTACCTTGCGGTGTCGAGGTGAAGCATAAACAGCGGGAGAGTATTCATCTATTTTACTGCTGTCGGCAAATCTACGTTCAGTAGTTTGTCATTGCTTTCTGAACCACCGTTCCCCAATACCAACACGTTAAAACCCAGTGCGACAGGGTCTGCTGCCAAATCGGTCACTGCTGTGTTTTGAACGCGGTTAAGCGGAATTACGAACTGCGTCCGTGACCCATCCATTATCTCATCTTGTTCCTCTTAGACCCTGCCATGTCGATGTGTAGCATGAACAGACGGAGAGTGCCAGTTTTTGAGCTTCAAATATTTAGATTCCCAAGGATTCTATTATTCCCTCTGTCCATTGTTTACAAGGTCGGCCTCTTCTTCTGGTTTCATTTGGTCTGTGCATCATTGCTTGCTGTCGAATACTATTAGTGGGTAGCCTAGTTATATGGCCGAACCATTTCACTTCATATTTTCTAATGAAATATAGCAATGCTACTACCTCCACTTTAATTCTGATTTCTTCATTTCTGATTCTCTCTCTTTTTAATACGTTGAGTATTCTTCTCAGGCTTCTCACTTCCGTTATTGTAAAATTTCCTTTATATTTTTCTGTCATTGTCAAGGTTTGGCATTGGTAGCATAACGTCGGTAGGAAGATTGTGTTGTAGAGTGCTTGTTTAGTATCCCCATATACGTGCGTGTATATTAGTATTGGTGCCATTATAGTGAGCTGGTCTGCCTTCGTGCAGGTATTCTCGATCTCGTCTTCTGATTTACCATTTGATCATAGTATACGTATACTTTCTAACTGCTTGAAACGTTTTACTTGTTTCAGAGGGTGTTCTTTTAGATGAATCTTTATTGTTTCTGTCTTCTTCGGTCACGTGATATGGCTGAAAAAATCTCCCCAATTTGACCAAGCTCCGTTTAGAGAGGTTCACGTTGTTGAGACTTTAAAAGTTTAGTTTAGCTCTGGATGTAGGAGCTAAAGAAATCACTCTTTCAGCAAGCTAATTATTTGTTGTAGAATACCTCCAGGTGCAACATACATACATATATATATATAGATGCGTATAATGAATTTATATGATTATAATGAGAAATGTCAGAGATAACATCCTATAGATGCGAAAGGTCGACAATGAACAGACAAGCTGAAAACATGAAATGTGGTTTCTGAGTAAAATGCTAAGGATACCAGGGACAGAGAGAAAATCTATGAGCAATTCCTACAAAACCGTAAATTGATTAGAGAAATTAGACGTAGACATTCAAACTAATGTGGACATGATATAACAAGAAATAGACTAGAGAACTTGGTGAACTCTTGCAAGATTGAGAGGGAAAGGAAAGAACATAGGGAAGGCAAAGACGTAAATATTTGGATGGCTTAGCCACATGGCATGGCCGAGACACTAACGCGGAGCTGTTCTACAACCCCGGTGATGGTCTGAGATGGTGAAACATGACCGCCCACGCTTATCAGCATGGTCCATGATGAATGAATGAATAGACAAAGCGTGTAGACAGGCGGAGGATACCACCTACACAAACACCATACATCAAACACACACATGTCGTAATCTGTGGCTAGATATTTATTCATTAAAATACATTCTGAGAGCGATCCATCCGTCTATGTAAATTTTATTCTCAAACTCTCAATGGGAAACATTACAAATATTGTAAACTATGTAAAATGACAAGAAATGTTCACCTTCAATTAAATTTTATCCGTGATAAGTTGGGAAATACCCTAACAGAGTCTAGAAAATTCTAGAAAGATATCAGAAATACTGCAGTGGAATGTTTGATATGAATGACTGAGAGGATATGAATGAGATAGATGAATCAATGACAACAGAGACAAACCTGAGCCCTCATTAGATGAAATTGCATGGGCAATAAAGAACCTGAAAAATCATAAATCACCAGAATGTGATGCAATAGCAACTGAACTAATTGATGCGGGAGGAGAAGAAAGCATAAAAATCTATTACGCATTATGTAAAAAGATTTGGAAATATGGTATATGGCCAAAATATTGGAAGAGAACTATCTTCATTCCAATACCAAAAAGGGCAACATGAAATTATGCACCAACTATAGAACTGTTGCCCTGATCAGTCATGCAAGTAACATTCTACTAAAAATCATAATAATTGGGAAGACTTCATAAGAAAATGGAAGAAAAGATTAACGTGGTTCAAGCTGGATTTAGACAAAGAATAGGAACAAGATATCAACATGCATTTCATAAAAGAGAAGACAATTTAATGTAAACATATTCTCCTGTTTTGTGGATTATTCAAAGGCATTTGACTGTATTCAACATAAGAAACTTTGGAAATCATGAGGGTTATGGGATTTCCATCACATGTGTACGGACTAGTCATCAAAATGCTCTATCTAGACCAACAAGCAGCGGTTAGAATAGATGGCGAGACATCAGATTGGTGTGACATCTAGCGAGGAGTCCGTCAGGGGTGTGTGCTGTCCCCCTATTTGTTTAACGTGTACGCTTAAAATATAATGAGAAATGTCAGAGATAATATAAACAGGGATCATTCGATATGCTGATGATACAGTATTACTATCCACAACACAGAATGGTATAGAAAACTTAATAGCCTCAGCCCAATTGAATAGTGAAAATCACAACTTATATTTTAACATAGCAAAAACAAAGATAATAGCCGGCTCCCTGGCCAATATATAGAATACAAAATAGAAATAGACAACATCTTGGACCAAGAAAAGGTATATGTATGTTGCTTGCAAGAAACTCACCTCAACGAAAAAAACTCATGTCTTGGAAATTGCCAGTACTAAGGACACTACTTTCTGAACTTAGCAGCCAGCATAAGGTCACCATACAGTGGATACCATCCCACTGTGGAGTACCCGGAAACAACAGAACTGATCGATTGGTTAAGGAAGGAGAAAAATAAGAACAGCCTGATGTGCCCGTTACATACCACCAAAAGAAAAGAATGATCAAATCAGTCAGAAGGCCACCATGACTTGCTCAAGGCGACTACCACGTTATGGACAGACCAGAACAAGTCATTATTCTGCGCCTCAGAACAGGACACAATAGATTACGCAACCACATGTATGCAATATTCAAGATTGATGAATCAGTAATGTGCACATGTAGATTATCGTCGCAGACAGCAGAGCACATACTCAAAGACTGCCCAAATTACAACATGTCTAGGCAAACCTTCTGGCGGAGAGAGACCACAGTGGAAGATAAACTCGATGGACCGCTGAGTGAAATAAAAAGGACAGTTAAATTCACACAAGAGGCGACATTGCAGTTATAGACATATTTAAGGCGAACAAAAGAAGAAGAAGAAGCATTACATTGCGAAGGTCTAGGACTGTTTAGAAAAATAGATAATTAGAAAGAAATGTTATCAAAAATGTTAACACAATCATAACAGTATATGAAATTCTGTAAAATTCAACAAAATAACTTAAAAACGAAGTAAAAATGTTTATTCCTAAATGCTCTCGCGGGCTGCATAAAATCAGTTGGCGGGCCGCATGCGGCCCGCGAGCCGTAGTTTGCCCACCCCTGCCTTAGAATATATATTTTATAGACGGGTTTTAAGAATATCTTGTATCCAGTAACGAACAAATAAATCCATACAAGATCTGAATATTGATGAAAGTTCGCTAGTGAAGACTATAACACAAAGAAAATTGAAATATTTTGGTCACTTGAATCATCATGAAAATTTGGAGAGAACAATCATGGAGGGGTATATGCCCGGAAAAGAGAGGAAGAGGAAGGTCAAAGAGAAGATGGGTTCAGGATGTGGTAGATGATCTCCATATAGGTGTATGAAGCGGAACATCTTGCTTATGACCGAGAAGTTTTCCCGACTGTTGTTATGGGAGCGAATTTCTACAAGGGACATGCTACTGAATGAATCAATGCTGTCACTTGTGAAGCAAACAGAACTGCAAGAACTGTGAGATAAAAAGGCTGGATAGAAAAAACCACTGCTGGAGATAATCCTCCTGGAACGTCAAGCATTCTTTGCCCACATTGTCAAAGAAGATTTCGAGCCAAAATAGGCCTCTCTAGCCATCTTAGAACTCACGGCTCCATACTTTCAACCCCACTCGATGAAATTAATGGTAATATCATTCATGATGGACAAACACCACATTTTTGGACGTAGAGGACTGCCCTTGGATTGTCACGTGGATTGCGGGAGTGTTTTAGGAGCGTAAAATCGCACTACGCATGGGTTCATGGGCTTCTGACCCCTGCACTATTAACCAAGGCTGCCACATTTATATTCTAAGGCAGGGGTATGCAAACTACGGCTGAAATTCATATACTGTTATGATTGTGTTAACATTTTTAATAACATTTCTTTCTAATTATCTATTTTTCTAAACAGTCCTAGACCTTCGTAATGTGCTGCTTCTTCTTCTTCTTTAGTTCACCATGTACACAGTGCTCATTAATGTCTAAACCAGCAAAGACGCAGCTATTGAGACACCAGGAATTGGTAGAATGTTAACATTCGTAGATGATGTGCTAGTGTGCAGACAGGAAACAGAAAGTGAAAAAATGGCAGAGTGGTGCATGGACTCAAGGGTCGTGGTAAATCCCGACAAGACACCCGTTGTGTGGTACTCCTTGGATAACCGAATTGTGAAGGCAGATGTCCCATGTATCACATTGAATGGACGTCCTCTCAGTAGAGAGTAAATTAAAGTACTTGGGAATCACCTTCGACAGACGTATCTCTTTTAAGGATCATGTGTAGGATGTGGTCGTGAAGACTGACAGGAGACTTAATGCATTAGGGGCGTTAGCCTCTGGGATAGAGCAGAGGATGCTTTACATGCTCTTTCAGCAGTTAATAATTTCTGTCATTGGGTATGGTTTGGGGCTGCTGACAGTATCAAAGAACCTGTTTGAAAGTTTGGAGCACATACAGAATGTGACCATCATTATGACCTTCAGGTGCATAAAGGACACACCATTTATATGCATGAGGCATATCTTTGCACTACCAACAATTGTGGACAGGCACAGTGTCCTTCAAGACAAAATGCTACCAGAGAGTTGCTGCAGACAGGGATCACCCGCTGCATGAAGCTATAGATATGGTCAAGGGTCATAGATTGAGAAGAGGCAGGTTCTGGATGACACAGGCAGAAATATCTATTAGCCAGACGGGTGAAATAGAGAACATCAATCGTGAACAGGTAAAAGTACCGGAAGACATGTGGAACTGGCACAAAGTAGTAGTCACATTGGATCGAGGGTACAGATAGTGGGCAGCGAGCCGCACAGAGTTTCAGGTGCAACAACTGATCCAGGCAAACACACATCAAGGTGACATAGTCATCTACACCGATGGGTCAGTGGTGACAAACAGACGGAGTGGTTGGGATTTATTGCGAAGGTAATTTTCTTTTAAAGTTGCATATTATTTACAGGACGTAGCACTCAACCCTGGCAGTTTTTCGCTTTTCGTGATTACTGGGCAAGTTTACATTCAGTACTTTGCCGTTTCTTTCTGAACGACCGGCCCCTATACCAACACGTTATAACCTAGCAAGACATAATATGTTGCCAAATCGGTCGCAGCTGTGTTTTGAACGCAGGTAAGCGGAATTACGAACGGCGTCTGTAACGCCTTTGCCACGGAGACCGGTAGGCATATTATGAAAAGATAAAAACTGGAATATGTTGTGACAACCGGAAATACTTGGGGAAAAAGAGTCGGAGTAGGACAACGAGAGAACATTCTTAACAGTGTTGTGTCATGGCATAGAAGGGAGTCGGCACACGATACATGCCGTTGAAGATCGCAAGATATGGAGAAGCATGATCGCCTGCTTCCGTCGTCGGACCACTTGATGATGATGATGAATGCTGTTGACCAAAAGTTATGAAAATATGTAATCGCCCGGACCTGATGACACCTCCATTGACAAGTAAACGCAGGCATGTACGCACGCATGCACGCACGCACACACACACACATACACACACACACACACACACACACACACATCCAAAATTCAAAAAAAAAATAATAATCCAAAAATTATAACAGTGCAGACCTGATGACAACTCCTTTGACAAGTAAACAGAGACAGACACATCCACACATCCACACACCACACACACACACACACACACACACACACACACATCCACACACACACACACACACATCCACACACACACACGCATATATATATATATATATATATATACACACACACGCACGCGCACACACACACACACGCACGCGCAATCACATGCACACACGCACACGCACCACACGCACAAACATACATATATATATATATATATATATATATATATATATAATATATATTATATATATATATATTTGTATATATGTATGTTTTGGGTTTTTGTCGTGGCTTGGGCATTGATGCGCGTGCGTGTTGTGTTGTGCGCGTGGTGTGTGTGTATATATTTTAATATATATATCGTGTGTGTGTGGGATGTGTGTGTGTGTGTGTGGGATTGTGTGTGTGTGTGTGTGTGTGTTTGTGTGTGGTGTGGGATGTGGGATGGTCTGTCTCTTTTTATTGTAAAAGGGGTGTCATCAGGTCTGCACTGTTAAAATTTTTGGTTTATTTTTTTTTTTTTGAATTTTGGATGTGTTGTGTGGTGTGTGTGGGTGTAGTGGTGTGTGTGCGTGGTGCATGCGTGCGTACATGCCTGCGTTTACTTGCAATGGAGGTGTCATCAGGCCCGGGGCGTTTACATATTTCATAACTTTTGGTCAACAGCATTCATCATCATCATCAGTGGGCCGACGACGGAAGCAGGCGATCATGCTTCTCCATATCTTTCGATCTTCAACGGCATGTATCGTGTGCCCACTCCCTTCTATGCCATGACACAACACTGTTAAGAAAGTTCTCTCGTTGTCCTACTCCGACTCTTTTTCCCCAAGTATTTCCGGTTGTCACAACATATTCCAGTTTTTATCTTTTTATAATATGCCTACCGGTCTCCGTGGCAAAAGGGGTTACAGACGCCGTCGTAATTCCGCTTACCTGCGTCAAAACACAGCTGCACCGATTTGGCAACATATTTTTCTTGCAGGTTATAACGTGTTGGGATAGGGGCCCGGTCGTTCAGAAAGAAACGGCAAAGTAACTGAATGTAAACTTGCCCAGTAATCACGAAAAGCGAAAAAACTGCCAGGGTTGAGCTGCTACCGTCACCTGTAAAATATGCAACTTTTTAAAAGAAAATACCTCGCAATAACTCCACACCACTCCGTCTGTTTGTCACCACTGACCCATCGGTGTAGATGACTATGTCACCTTGATGTGTGTTTGCCTGGATCAGTTGTTGCACCTGAAACTCTGTGCGGCTCGCTGCCCACTATCTGTACCCTCGATCCAATGTGACTACTACTTTGTGCCAGTTCCACATGTCTCCGGTACTTTTACCTGTTCACGATTGATGTTTTCTATTTCCCCCGTCTGGCTAATAGATTTTTCCCTGTGTCATCCAGAACCTGCCTTTTCCAATCTATGCCCCTTGACCATATCTATAGCTTATGCAGCGGGTGATCCCTGTCTGCAGCAACTCTCTGGTAGCATTTGTCTTAAAGGACACGGGCCCTGCCCACAATTGTTGGTAGGCAAAGATATGCCTATGCATATAAAGGGTGTGTCCTTTAGCCCTGAAGGTATAATGATGGTCACATTCTGTATGTGCTCCAAACTTTCAAGCAGGTTCTTTGATACTGTCAGCAGCCCCAAACCATACCCAATGACAAAAATTTTTTAACTGCTGAAAGAGCAGTAAACTCCTCCTCACCCCAGAGGCTAACGCCCTAATGCATTAAGTCTCCTGTCAGTTTTACGACCACTCCTACACAGATCCTTAAAAGAGATACGTCTGTCAAAGGTGTTCCAAGTATTTTAAATTTACTCTCTACTGAGAGGACGTCCTTTTCAATGTGATACATGGGACATCTGTCTTCACAATTCGGTTATCCAAGGAGTACCACAAGGATGTCTTGTCGGGATTTACCAGACCCTTGAGTCATGCACCACTCTGCCATTCTTTCCTTTTCTGTTTTCTGTCTGCACCCAGCACATCGTCTACGAATGTTAACATTCTACCGATTCCTAGGTCTCAATAGCTGCGTCTTTGCTGGTTTAGACATTAATGAGCACTGGTACATGGTGAACTAAAGAAGAAGAAGAAGCAGCACATTACGAAGGTCTAGGACTGTTTAAAAAAAAATAGATAATTAGAAAGAAATGTTATTAAAAAAGTTAAAAACAATCATAACAGTATAGATTTCAGCCGTAGTTGCATACCCCTGCCTTAGAATAAAAAGTGGCAGCCTTGGAATAGTGCAGGGGGCAGAAGCCCTGAACCCAGCGTAGTGCGATTTTACGCTCCTAAAACACTCCCGCAATCCACGGACATCCAAGGGCAGTCCTCTACGTCCAAAAATGTGGTGTTTTTCCATCATGAATGATATTACCATTAATTTCTCGAGTGGGGTTGAAAGTATGGAGCCGTGAGTTCTAAGATGGCTAGAGAGGCCTATTTGGCTCAAAATCTTCTTTGACAATGTGGGCAAAAAATTTGCTTGACGTTCCAGGAGGATTATCTCCAGCAGTGGTTTTTCTATCCAGCCTTTTTATCTCACAGTTCTTGCAGTTCTGTTTGCTTCACAAGTGACAGCATTGATTCATTCAGTAGCATGCCCCTTTGTAGAAATTCGCTCCCATAACAACAGTCGGGAAAACTTCTCGGTCATAAGCAAGATGTTCGCTTCATACACCTATATGGAGATCATCTACCACATCCTGAACCCATTTTTTCTTGACCTTCCTCTTCCTCTCTTTTCGGGCATATACCCCTCCATGATTGTTCTCTCCAAATTTCATGATGTTTTCAAGTGACAAAAATATTTCAATTTTCTTTGTGTTATAGTCTTCACTAGCGAACTTTCATCAATATTCAGATCTTGTATGGATTTATTTGTTCGTTACTGGATACAAGAATTCTTAAAACCCGTCTATAAAATATATATTCTAAGGCAGGGGTGGGCAAAACTACGGCTCGCGGGCCGCATGCGGCCCGCCAACTGATTTTATGCGGCCCGCAAGAGCATTTAGGAATAAACATTTTTACTTCCTTTTTAAGTTATTTTGATGAATTTTTACAGAATTTCATATACTGTTATGATTGTGTTAACATTTTTGATAACTTTTCTTTCTAATTATCTTTTTTTCTAAACAGTCCTAGACCTTCGCAATGTAATGCTTCTTCTTCTTCTTCTTTTGTTCGCCTTAAATATGTCTATAACTGCAATGTCGCCTCTTGTGTGAATTTAACTGTCCTTTTTATTTCACTCAGCGGTCCATCGAGTTTTTCTTCCACTGTGGTCTCTCTCCGCCAGAAGGTTTGCCTAGACATGTTGTAATTTGGGCAGTCTTTGAGTATGTGCTCTGCTGTCTGCGACGATAATTACATGTGCACATTACTGATTCATCAATTTTTGAATATTGCATACATGTGGTTGCGTAATCTATTGTGTCCTGTTCTGAGGCGCAGAATAATGACTTGTTCTGGTCTGTCCATAAACGTGGTAGTCGCCTTGAGCAAGTCATGGTGGCCTTCTGACTGATTTGATCATTCTTTTCTTTGGGGTATGTAACGGGCACATCAGGCTGTTCTTATTTTTCTCCTTCCTTAACCAATCGATCAGTTCTGTTTTTCCCGGGGAAATCCACAGTGGGATGGTATCCATGTATGGTGACCTTATGCTGGCTGCTAAGTTCAGAAAATAGTGTCCTTAGTACTGGCAATTTCCAAGACATGAGTTTTTTCGTTGAGGTGAGTTTCTTGCAAGCAACAACATATACCTTTTCTTGGTCCAAGATGTTGTCTATTTTTATTTTGTATTCTATATATTGGCCAGGGAGCCGGCTATTATCTTTGTTTTTGCTATGTTAAAATATAAGTTGTGATTTTCACTATTCAATTGGGCTGAGGCTATTAAGTTTTCTATACCATTCTGTGTTGTGGATAGTAATACTGTATCATCAGCATATCGAATGATCCCTGTTTTTATTATCTCTGAAATTTCTCATTATATTTTAAGCGTACACGTTAAACAAATAGGGGGACAGCACACACCCCTGACGGACTCCTCGCTAGATGTCACACCAATCTGATGTCTCGCCATCTATTCTAACCGCTGCTTGTTGGTCTAGATAGAGCATTTGATGACTAGTCCGTACACATGTGATGGAAATCCATAACCCTCATGATTTCCAAAGTTTCTTATGTGAATACAGTCAAATGCCTTTTGAATAATCCACAAAACAGGATGAATATGTTTACATTTAAATTGTCTCTCTCTCTTTATGAAATGCATGTTGATATCTTGTTCCTATTCCTTTGTCTAAATCCAGCTTGAATCCACGTTAATCCTTTCTTCCATTTTCTTATGAAGTCTTCCCAATTATATGATTTTTAGTAGAATGTTACTTGCATGACTTGATCAGGGCAACAGTTCTATAGTTGGTGCATAATTTCATGTTGCCCTTTTTTGGTATTGGAATGAAGATAGTTCTCTTCCAATCTTTTGGCCATATACTATATTTCCAATGTCTTTTTACATAATGCGTGATAGATTTGTATGCTTTCTTCTCCTCCCACATTAATTAGTTCAGTTGGTATTGCATCATATTCTGGTGATTTACCATTCTTCAGGTTCTTTATTGCCCATGCAATTTCATCTAATGAGGGTTCAGGTTTGTCTCTGTTGTCATTGATTCATCTATCTCATTCATATCCTCACAGTCATTCATATCAAACATTCCACTGCAGTATTCCTGATATCTTTCTAGAATTTTTCTAGACTCTGTTAGGGTATTTCCCAACTTATCACGGATAACATTTAATTGATTGTGAACATTTCTTGTCATGTTACATAGTTTACAATATTTGTAATGTTTCCCATTGAGAGTTTGAGAATAAAATTTACATAGACGGATGGATCGCTCTCAGAATGTATTTTAATGAATAAATATCTAGCCACAGATTACGACATGTGTGTGTTTGATGTATGGTGTTTGTGTAGATGGTATCCTCCTCGAGTCTACACGCTTTGTCTATTCATTCATTCATCATGGACCATGCTGATAAGCGTGGGCGGTCATGTTTAACCATCTCACACCACCACCGGGGTTGTAGAACAGCTCCGCGTTAGTGTCTCGGCCATGCCACGTGGCTAAGCCATCCAAATATTTACTTCTTTGCCTTCCCTTTGTTCTCTTCCTCTGAATCTTGCAAGAGTTCACCAAGTTCTCTAATCTATTTCTTGTTATAATATGCCCACAATAGTTTGAATGACTACGTCTAATTTCTCTATTCAATTTACGGTTTTGTAGGACTTGCTCATAGATTTTCTGTCTGTCCCTGGTATCCTTAGCATTTTACTCAGAAACCACATTTCATGTTTTCAGTTTGTCTGTTCATTGTCGACCTATCGCATCTATAGGATGTTATCTCTGACATTTCTCATTATATTCATATATATTCATTATACACATATATATATATATATGTATGTATGTTGCACCTGGAGGTATTCTACAACAAATAATTAGCTTGCTGAAAGAGTGATTCTTTAGCTCCTACATCCAGAGCTAAACTAAACTTTTAAAGTCTCAACAACGTGAACCTCTCTAAACGGAGCTTGGTCAAATTGGGGAGATTTTTTCAGCCATATCACGTGACCGAAGAAGACAGAAACAATAAAGATTCATCTAAAAGAACACCCTCTGAAACAAGTAAACGTTTCAAGCAGTTAGAAAGTATACGTATACTATGATCAAATGGTAAATCAGAAGACGAGATCGAGAATACCTGCACGAAGGCAGACCAGCTCACTATAATGGCACCAATACTAATATACACGCACGTATATGGGGATACTAAACAAGCACTCTACAACACAATCTTCCTACCGACGTTAGCTACCAATGCCAAACCTTGACAATGACAAGAAAATATAAAGGAAATTTTACAATAACGGAAGTGAGAAGCCTGAGAAGAATACTCAACGTATTAAAAAGAGAGAGAATCAGAATATGAATGAAATCAGAATTAAAGTGGAGGTAGTAGCATTGCTATATTTTCATTAGAAAATATGAAGTGAAATGGTTCGGCCATATAACTAGGCTACCCACTAATAGTATTCGACAGCAAGCAATGATGCACAGACCAAATGAAACCAGAAGAAGAGGCCGACATTGTAAACAATGGACAGAGGGAATAATAGAATCCTTGGGAATCTAAATATTTGAAGCTCAAAAACTGGCACTCTCCGTCTGTTCATGCTACACATCGGACATGGCAGGGTCTAAGAGGAACAAGATGAGATAATGGATGGGTCACGGACGCAGTTCGTAATTCCGCTTAACCGCGTTCAAAACACAGCAGTGACCGGATTTGGCAGCAGACCCTGTCGCACTGGGTTTTAACGTGTTGGTATTGGGGAACGGGTGGTTCAGAAAGCAATGACAAACTACTGAACGTAGATTTGCCCGACAGCAGTAAAATAGATGAATACTCTCCCGCTGTTTATGCTTCACCTCGACACCGCAAGGTACAAAAGAAACTGATGAGATAATGGATGGGCACTCTCCTGGTGTTTACGCTTCACCCAGACAAAGCAAGTTATAAGAGAAACAAGATGAGATGGGATATCCAGTGAGACTACGACATCAGATGGGATACTCCAGTGAGACACGACATCAGTCAGCAGTAAAGGACATTCTTATACACCCCATAGGTCCTCTAGTTATATGGTGATAACCCCATGACTATCTGCCATTATTCGTAGCGCCAGGATTATACTTCATGCATATAATTGGTGTGCTCTTGGGCACCCCAGGATTACCCGTAGGCTGCATTTTGTATGCGATCCAACTTGTCAAACTGTCTCTACGATACTTTCAGCAGCCTCAAACATATTCAATGACAGCTATTATTAACTGCTGAAAGAGCCTGTAAAGCATCCTCTGCTCTACCCCGGTTGCTGCCATCTGCCTGAATGCAATTTAGTCCCTACCAGCCTTCACCACCAAATCCCCCAAGCACTACAATTTACTGTCTCGGCTAAGATGACCTCCATTCAATATAATACATGGGACGTTCTGCCTTGACGATCCGGTTATCCAGGAAGTACCACATAATGGATGCCTTGTCTGGGTTTATAACGGCCACGGCGTCCTTGCACCACTCCACCTCCCTGTTTAGTGTCATCTGTAAGTCTTAAATGCCTAACTTCCCAGTATCTGCCCTGTCTGTACCCCAGCACATCATATGCAAATGTCAAGATTCTACCAACAGCTGGTGACTCAATAGCTGTGACTTTGTTGGTATAGACATTCAAGAGCACGGGGACATGGCAGATCCCTGTGACAAACCCAGGTTGTAATAGTACAGTGTCCGAGTCCAGGAACCCATACGCAGTTAAACCTTAAGCTCATTAAGGACTGCCGCAACCCATCTGACAAGCAAAGAAGCAGACCTCCATGTCCAACAGAGTGTATATCAACGATTCAAAACTGCATCACGTTTTCACTTCACATTAACCTTCGGCGTCATTCGCGACAATGTCTCCCACCAAGGTCGTTTTGCAGTGTTTATGCTGACAAATGTTTATCCCGGTGCATAGACTGGGTAGAAAAAGTCTGCGAGGGCGAGTCAATAAGTAAGTCACACAGTTCTGTGGGATGACAGGTAACTGAAAACAAAGCACGCAGTTCTATGCAGCCGGTTGGGGGGGGGGGGGGCTGATAAAACGATGGGATAAGTGCATCAATGTTGGTGGAAATGATGATGAGAAATAAAGGGACAATGTATGTATAAAAATAAACTGGTTTCAAGCTGTTATCATATTTAGTTATTTTTCTACAACCATTCTGTGACAGTCAAAGAGAAATTTGCAGATGAAATAAAATGTAAACTTGAAATTCTACAAAACCCGTTGGAGTAAAGCGTTGACCAAACTTGATTGATCATCAAGAATACAATTCAAACTACCGCAGAAGAATGTCATAGAAATAACAGATAGTTCAATCAAAAATGTGAAGAAGCAGTCATTAGGAAAAGTATGCCAGACAGTTGTGGCTAAATGAAATCAACAACATCCAAAATGAAGAGCAATTATAGAACTGAATGTAAAGAGACTACAAAAATAGTTCGGCGGCAGAAGAGAGAATATATCAGGAATATAATCAAAGATATGGAAACTAATCACCAGGAAAAACGAATCCAGAAAGTTTTTTTTTTAAAATTAGTTAGTTAGCTAGTTAGTCACGGTTCCAACTTCACAGCAACGGGTCGTCCCATTATGCCCCATTATTTTTTTTTTAAATAACTGAAGTCAATGCAACGAGAGCACAAACACAACACATCTGGTTTAAAAGACAAACAATGGGAATATGATAAATACCAATGAGAAAATGTGTAATACATGAAAAGAATACTTTGTTGAATTATTTAAATTGCAAAAGCCCCAAAGAACACTTTCCACGGGAAAAGTTCTAACGTGTGAACCACAAATTGAAGAACCTGTTTTTGAAGAAATCCTATATTAATAACACGACTTAAAAAAAAAAGGCAATGGAGCTGATGGAATTGCTGCTGATTTTAAAAGGCAGGTGTCCATGCAATACATCTAAAGCTATACGAACTAATAATAAACATCTGGAGGACAGAAAAACTACCCCATGACTGGAAAAAGTCATTATTGATACCTATCTTTAAGCAAGGAGACAAATTCCAATGTGAAAATATAGAGGAATACACTACTGTCCACACGTTATAAGATACTATCCGCGGCATTACTAAATAGACTAAAATCATATTCAGAAGACATTTATGTGACTACCAGGGGGGGTGTCAGATAAACAGATCGCAAAGATCAGATATTATCACAACAAAAAGCCGAGAAACATTGGGAAATAAAAGAGATCTTTTTACCATTTTTGTGGATTTTAAAAAAGGGTTTGATAGTGTCCATAGAAAAAAGTCTTGGAATGCTATGCAGGAATTTGGGAAAACCAAGGAAGTTAAACAAAAATGACCAGACTATGCATGGAAGATACTTAAAATAGTAAAAATATAAAGGCAGAAATCAGACCCTTTCCAAATAGCACCTGGCTTGAAACAGGGTGATGCACTACGCTGCTCCTTTTTCAATCGGTCTAAAAGAAAGTTGTAAGTAAGGAAAAGGGGCGAATGTGCTATTGGAGGAACATCCAGCCCTGCTGGTTATGCAGATGATATATATATTATAGGGGGAAAATGAACAAAAGACATCGGAAATATTGACTCATTTAAAAGGAAAAAAGTTCAAACAATTGTTTTGGTTATAAAACCAAGATAAGTTTTATAGGGTAATTTCAAGAGAACGAACGAACGAACGAACGAACGAACAAACTTTATTTTTAAAAGGGTAACAAATGAGCACGCAGGCCCGTTTTATATTCGGCCCTTTCAATCACTCATTTTCATTCATCAAATGTGCCAGTTACATTAACCATGGGGGGAAAAAAACATTGTCAAATGGATTTTGTAAGCATAAAACAATGCATATTTTGCATGATACATTCACATGAGGAAAAAAAATACATTATCAAATGAAAGGTTGTAAAACCCTAAACAGTGCATATTGCAAAGTTGTGGCACACATCCCCCCTCCACCCTCATATCCCGCCGCCACCAACACATCCCCCACCCACCAAACCTCCACCCACCCACACCAAAACCTCCACGCACTGCACAGAAACCCAAGGCAAAATACATTTCCGGCCCCCCCACCCACTGAACCCCCACCCACAAAACATATCCTCCCACCAAGAAGAAGAAGAAGAAGAAAGAAGAAAAAAAGAAGAAGAAAAAGAAGAAAAAGAAGAAAGAAGAAGAAAGAAGAAGAAGAAAAAAGAAGAAAAAGAAGAAGAAGAAGAAGAAGAAGAAGAAGGAAGAAGAAGAAGAAGAAGAAGAAGAAGAAGAAGAAGAAAGAAGAAGAAAAAAAGAAGAAGAAGAAGAAGAAAAGAAGAAGAAGGGGAAAAAGAAGGAAAAAAGAAGAAGAAGAAGAAGAAAGAAAGGGAAAAAGAAGAAAAAGAAGAACAAGAAGAAGAAGAAAAAAGAAGAAGAAGAAAAAGAAGAAGAAGAAGAAGAAGAAGAAGAAGAAAAAAAGAAAGAAGGGAAAAAGAAGAAGAAGGGGGAAGGGGGAAAAAGGAAAAAGGAGGAGGAGGAGGAGGGGGGGAAGGAGGAAAGGGGGAAAGGAAAAAAAGAAGGAAAAAGAAGGAAAAAGAAAGGGAAAAAGAAGGGAAAAAGAAGAAGAAGAAGAAGAAGAAGAAGAAGAAAAGAAGAAGAAGAAGAAGAAAAAAAGAAGAAGAAGGGAAAAAGAAGAAGGGGAAAAAGAAGAAGAAAGAAGAAGAAGAAGAAAAAAAGAAGGAAAAAGGAAAAAAGAAGAAGAAGAAGGAAGAAGAAGAAGAAAAGAAAGAAGAAGAAAGAAAAAGAAGAAAAGGAAGAAAAGAAGAAGAAGAAAAAGAAGAAAAAAGAAGGGGGAAGGGGAAAAAGGAAGGGGAAGAAAGAAGAAAAAAGAAGAAGAAAAAGAAACCCCGAAAAAGGAAAAAAAAAAAAAGGAAAAAGAAGAAAAAGAAAGAAGAAGAAAAGAAGAAAAGAAGAAGAAAGAAGAAGAAAAAAGAAAAGAAGAAGAAAAAGGGAAAAAAAAAAAAAGAAGAAAAAAAAAGAAAAGAAAAGAAAAGAAGAAAAAACGAAAAGAAAAAAAAAAGAAGAAAAAAAGAAAAAAGAAGAAGAAGGAAAAAAAAAAAAAAGAAGAAGAAGAAAAAAGAAGAAGAAAAAATACTCTGGTCACTTGGTATAGCTTTTCGGTCAGGGCCCGGGCCCGGGGTAGCTTGAAAGCTCGTCGGTAGTGTGTCCACTGGTTTTGCATGTATCACTTTGTCCCCGGGGGGCCGGTGGTGCGAGGCTGCCGTCGGAGGGTTTGCAGACTTTCCAGCTTTGGGGCAGGATTTCGGAAGTGTTCCTTCTAGCTTGAATTTTTAAATTTAGTGATGGGGCGGCTTGACAATCCGCCATCATAAAACCCCGCCCCTGTTTCAGAATCACATTTCTGGCTTTTAAAGTTAAACGCTAGCACCCAAAAAGAAGACCACGACTTACCCCTATGCGCCCCCCTTTTGGCCCAAGAGGAAAAAGGGCCAGAATTAAAAAACAGATAATATAACCATTTAAAAAAACGGAAACATACAAATACCTGGGTACAATTTTTCAACTGCTCCAACATAATAAGGGGAAGAAATACAAGCTAGAATCAAAATCTGGAAATAAAGAATACTATGCACTACAACATTTGCTAAAATCAAATGGCTATCTTTATAAACCCAAGATACAATATACCAAAAACTGATCAGACCAGTTGTGGTTGGGGTTGAAACCTGGAGTTTCAAAAGAAAGAAGACGAAGCCTTGTTACAAAACCTTTGAGAACAGAGTCTTAAAATCGCATCTTTGGGCCCATTAGGGATACAAAAAGTGGAGAGTGGAAAAGAAAGGGAAACAAAAAAAGACATTTATGATCTTTTAAGTTTCCCCCCTAATCACTGGTATCATGAAGGGAATAGACTACAAATTTGGGTGGGGCATATAGAAAGAAGGGGAAAATAATAGGGGAAAAAAAACTCCTACACTCAGGACATAAAAGACCGTGACCCCCAGGTTTAGACCAAGGGCGGTGGAGAGAAAATATTTCATACAGACCACAAGCACTGGAATCAGCGACTGGCAAGAGAAGGTCCCACCAGAGAGACGAAGGGGATGGTATCTGCAGCATAAAACCCCAAGGTCGGAACGCTAAAAAAAGAAGAAAATTTGTGATTCTAAATATGCTATGGGGTTGGGGTATTTTTAGTGCGTTGAGTTGGTAGGGTGTTGGTGTATTTTCTAGGCGTTGTGTATTTGGGTAGAGCGTTGATGATTGGCTAGTGCCTTGATGTATTGGCTAGTGCCTTGATGTATTGGCTAGTGCCTTGATGTATTGGCTAGTGCCTTGATGTATTGGCTAGTGCCTTGATGTATTGGCTAAGGTGTTGTTGTATTGGCTAGGGTGTTGGTCTATTGGCTAGGACGTTGATGTTTTGGCTAGGGCGTTGATGTATTGCTTAGGGTGTTGGTGTATTGTCTAGTGCGTTGGTATATTGTCTAGTGCGTTGATGTATTGGCTAGGGCGTTGATGTATTGCCTAGGGTGTTGGTGTATTGTCTAGTGCGTTGGTTATATTGTCTAGTGCGTTGATGTATTGGCCTAGGGCGTTGATGTATTGCCTAGGGTGTTGGTGTATTGTCTAGTGCGTTGGTATATTGTCTAGTGCGTTGATGTATTGGCTAGGGCGTTGATGTATTGCCTAGGGTGTTGGTGTATTGTCTAGTGCGTTGGTATATTGTCTATTGCGTTGATGTATTGGCTAGGGCGTTGATGTATTGGCTAGGGTGTTGGTGTATTATCTAGTGCGTTGATGTATTGGCTAGGGTGTTGGTATATTGTCTAGTGCGTTGATGTATTGGCTAGGGCGTTGATGTATTGGCTAGGGTGTTGGTGTATTATCTAGTGCGTTGATGTATTGGCTAGGGTGTTGGTATATTGTCTAGTGCGTTGATGTATTGGCTAGGGCGTTGGTGTATTGGCTAGGGTGTTGGTGTATTATCTAGTGCGTTGATGTATTGGCTAGGGTGTTGTTGTATTGGCTAGGGCGTTTGATGTATTGCCTAGGGTGTTGGTATATTGTCTAGTGCGTTGTTGTATTGGCTAGGGCGTTGATGTATTGTCTATGCGTTGGTATATTGTCTAGTGCGTTGATGTATTGGCTAGGGCGTTGATGTATTGACCTAGGGTGTTGGTGTATTGTCTGGTGCGTTGATGTATTGGCTATGGTGTTGTTGTATTGGCTAGGGCGTTTGATGTATTTCCCTAGG
>JACEFZ010014262.1:0-40000 GCA_014155875.1 Cepaea nemoralis
GAACAAGCATTGGAGAAGTGCCAGATAGTAGATGTTGTAATTCTTCCTCAGAGTGGGTCGTAATCGCAGCATCATCCGCAAAAAGCAACTCTCTGATTAGTACCTGCTAATTTTGGTCTTGGCCTTCAATCTCTGAGCATTATAGAGGCCACCATCTGATCGTGAGTGAATGTATATACCGTCATCCTGATCACGAAAGCATATTTCAGTAGAAGTGAAAAGTATATCCCAAAGAGGGTGGGGGATAGTACACAATCTTGCTTAACTCCACTCTTGATTTCAAACTCTTCTGAAGTTGAGCCATCAAACTTGATTATACCCTTCATGCCTGTGTGGAACGATTCCACAATGGACAGAAGAGTTGGTGGACAGCCAATCTTCTTAGTGCTTTGAACAGACCCTCACGACTGACCAAATCGAATGCCTTTGTGAGGTCGATGAAGGCAATAAACAGTGGTTGATTTTGTTCCCGGCATTTTTCTTGCATCTGTCGCAATGAGAATATCATATCAATGGTAGACCGGTTCTGACGGAAGCCGCACTGTGATTCGGGGTAGACTTGATCTCCCAGGACTTGAAGTCTGCGCAGGACAATTCTGGCAAATACTTTCCCAACAATACACAGAAGTGAGATACCCCTATAGTTGTTGCAGTCGCTCCGATCTCCCTTGTTCTTGTACAGCGTTATGATGTTTGAATCTTTGAAATCCTGTGGGACTTGTCCTTCTCGCCAGCATAGCTCTATTAGCTGGTGGATCTGTAGAGCGAGGGTGTCTTGCCCACTCCTGATCACCTCTATTGGAATCCCATCCTTACCTGGAGCCTTGCCAGATGCAAGCTCATTTATAGCACACTTAACTTCTGTTATAGTGAGAAGTGTGTCCAGGTGGTCAAGAGTTGGCAGGGCCTCTATGGCGTTGAGGGCATCATCCGCCAGCTTGGTCTCACTTGAGTAAAGCTCTAAATAGTGCTCGACCCATCTATCCATCTGCTGTTTCTTATCAGTGATGATTTCTCCAGTCAAGGTTTTCAGCGGTGCACTTCTTCTGATCATTGGACCACAGGCTTTCTTTATCCCTTCATACATGCTTCTGATGTTTCCCTTATCACTTGCGATTTGAATGGACTCACATAACTTGATCCAATTTTCATTCGCACACTGCCTGGCAGCCTTTTGTACATCCTTCCTCGCTTGCTTCAGCTCACTCAGAGTGTTACGCGTTGGTCTTTCCTTGTTTCTTAAGAGAGCTATCTTCTTTTTATCAATCAAGGGCTGCAGTATCTGGCTGTTTGCCGCAAACCAGTACTGCCTCTTATGATCCACAGTGCCGTAAACCCCTACCGCTGTTTTATAAATAGTTTCCTTAAGTTTACTCCATGTATCATTTACTATACAATTTTCTGATGTATCATTGAAAGCGTCCTCAAGTTGCTGTTGAAATTCAAAGCACTTTCCAGGATCGTGAGTGTTAATAATATTAATCCTGGGGCTAGACTTGTGTTTAGCTGTGTAGATTCTCTTTGGTCTCAGTCTAACCCTTGCAACAACCAAAGAATGATCTGTATCACAGTCAGCACTGTGGTAACTTCGAGTTAATGATGTATGGTTCAGATGTTGTCTCCGTGTGATAATGAAGTCCAGCTGATGCCAATGGCCGGATCTTGGATGTTTCCATGTGACCTTATGCATCTCTTTTGTTTTAAAAAAGGAGTTTGTAATACATAGGTCATTTCTAGTGCAATGCTCCAGCAGCCTTTGCCCATTATCATTCATGCGACCGATGTTGTATTTTCCAAGGCACACTGGCCATGAACTCGAGTCCTTGCCCACACGAGCATTGAAATCACCGAGCATATAAATGTAGCAGGATTTTGGAACTGCCTTGATCGCAGAGCCTAGCTGCTCATAGAACGTATCTTTCACATCATCAGAGGAAGTGAGTGTCGGTGCATATGCAGTGAGAATGGTGGCAAATCCACAGGAGGTTGCCAAGCGCAGTGATAATAATCTTTCATTACCTCCAGCTGGGATATCAATCATTCCCAGTAGCGAATTCTTCACTGCAAAGCCCACACAGTGTTGCCTTTTTTCTGCCTGCCCTCTTCCCTTCCAAAAAAAAGGTGTAATTGTTTTCCCTGAGTGACCCTTCCTCAGCGAGGCGAGTCTCCTGCAGGCCAGCAATATCAATGTTAAGACGATTGAGTTCAGCATCAATCACAGCCGTTTTTCTCACATCGTCAATATTTGTCAAGTCATTGGAAAATCCTGGACACATGGTTCTCACGTTCCAGGTTGCAAGCCGTAGCTTGAGGTTTCTATTATTCTTGTTATTAGTACCTGGTGCATTGGTTTTACAGCCTGCGATTCAGATTTTGTCCTAGCCCCAAGCACCCTTTGAAGCAGGCAGGCTGTGGCGGATCAGCACCCAATTGGCCGGGGGCTGCCCAGCTTGAGGCGGGCTGTAGCTGATCAGTGACACCTGTAGGTGTCTCCCACCGTCAGAGGCAACGCCTGGCGCCCCATGTCTACGCCAACTGACAAGGACTTATAACCCGTAACAGTTGCCTCTCGCTTTGATTCCGAGACCGGTTAAGACCAGGGATGGAGTTATTGCCTCTCCATAGCACAAAGCCTGGGCTAAAATAAAGAAACCATGTGTTGCCCATGCAGCATGATCCCTCTCTCGGCCTGCCTAGTTCACTCCAGAGGAAAGTTGACACCTATAATCTGGAACAAGACAAGCTGCAGAAGCTGCCGGATCAGCAAAGCAATGCTCTAACTGTCCGCCTGTCGGAGCTTCGATCCTAGATTTTATCAGTGTTTGATAAATGATCAATGTTTGTGTAATGTAAGATATATAATGTTTGTATAAGTTATGGTTTAGAATGTATGTATAATGTATAGTATTGATTATTTGTGTAACAATAAGTATTACAAAGTATATAATGTTTGTATAGCAGTTATTTAATTCTTTATTTTTTGCAATCCCGAAGAAACCTGGAGACTTGTAATGTGATCTACATCGAACAATTAGTATAATGAGCCACATCACGAAAAGTTTGCTGAGAATTATCATGCAAAAGTTAGGAAAAAAATACAACCCAAATTAGGAGAAACACAATGATGGCGTGTAGAAGGCAAAGGTACAGTAATTGTTGTGTATGCTGAGAACATTTATTGAACGTTCTATAGAAGTAAACACAGACATACACCTTTGCTTTATTGACTATACAAAGGCTATTGATAAAATAAGGCATGTCAACATGATACAGATGCTTGCAGATCTACAAATTGATGGGGATGATCTTAGACTTGTAGAAACATATATTGGAAACAACAAGCTGCCATAAGGATTGATAATGAAGTAGGTCAATATCAGCCTATTAAGAGAGGTGTGAAACAAGGATGTGTAATGTTTCCAGATCTTTTTTTTTGCTTGTACAGTGAAAATATTTTCAGAAATGTAGAAGATATGAAAGCACTTGGAATCAACGACTGGCAAGAGAAGGTCAACCAGAGAGACGAATGGAGACGGATTGTATCTGCAGCAAAGAACTTCAATGGCTCGGAACGCTGAAGAAGAAGAAGAAGAAGAAGAAGAAGAAGAAGAAGAAGAAGAAGAAGAAGAAAAAGAAGAAGAAGAAGAAGAAGAAGAAGAAGAAGAAGAAGAAGAAGAAGAAGAAGATATGAAAGGAATCTTCATTGGAGTAAGAAACATCTATAACATTAGATATGCGGATGTTAAAGTATTGATTACAGACAATGAGCACTATGAACAATATTTAGGAGATGCGTTTGTTGCACACAGTGAACATTTAGGGTTAGTATTACCCTGTAAGAAGACACAGGTTATGGTCGTCACTAGGAAGAAGGAAATACGAGAGTGTAATATACAAGTAAATGGGAATGTTCTTAATCAAGTGAATAGGTACAATTATCTCGGTACGGTTATACCATGTGATGGGTGATGTCTTCAAGAGATTAGAACAAGAGTCGCCATGGCGAAGGTAGCTTTTTGCAAGATGGAAAACATACTGACAAATAAACAGATGTCATTTGCAACGAGTAAAGGAGTGTTGAAGCGCTATATAGAACATGTACATTTGTATGGATGTGAAGCATGGAAATTGGCAAATAGGCTAAAAAAACTTCTGATGAATGTGGAAATGTGGTTTCTGAGAAAATGTAAAGAATACCATGGACGTACAGAAAAACTAACTACCAAGCCCTACAACAAACAAATGAAAATAGTAAACTGATTAGATAAATTAGACGTAGATAGTCACACATTTTGGTCACGTTATGAGAAGAAATGAATTGGAGAACTTGATGATAACTGGCAAGATCGAGGGGAAGAGAAGAAGGGGAAGGCAGAGAAGTAAATACATGGATGGTTTGGCCACGAGGCATTGTTGAGACAGAAACACTGAACTGCTCCACGACTCTGGTGATCGAGTGAGATGGCGAAACATGACCAACCACGCTTATAGGCTTGACACATAATGATGATGGTGGTATACAGTGTAACATATATTATATAATGACAATAGAACTTATTATATACTGTCTGTATAGCATACAGTGTAACATATAATATAGAATGCCAAAACAACATATATTATTCATTCATTCATTAGCATGTCTCTTGCAGAATCTCGTTCCCATTACAACCTTCCGGAAAACTTCTCGGTCAGAAGCAAAATGTCCCGCGTCCGATACACCCATCAGGAGATGATCTGCCCCATCCTGAACCCATCTTCTCGTTGGCCTTCCTCTTCCTCTCTTCCCGGGCAAATACCTCAATGATTGTTCTCTCCAAACTTTCATGACGTCTCAAGTGGCCAACATATTTCAATTTTCTTTGGTTTATCGTCTTTAGTAGCCAACCTTCTTCAATAATTAGATCGAGTCGTATGGATGCATTTCTCCTTTTTCTGTATCCAAGGTATTCTTTGAACTCGTCTATAACAGTTATATTCAAAGACATGTATGTGTTGTTCAGATTGTGTAATACATGTTCAGGTCTGACAGGAGTATGATGCAATGGGAAAGAGGCATATTCTTAAAAATCTATGTTTTGTAGTTCTATCTGTCCCACTCCACAATTTATTCATTTGGTTTAGTTTTTGAAGAGCAATAAATATTCGTCTTTCACTTTCTGTCATTGTGTCACTACTGTTGGTAATTAATGACCCAATATATTTTAAATGTTCCACCACCTTATTAATCATATTTCTCTCTCCATATTAGTTTTATCTGTATGCATTATCTTCGTTTATTCTATGTTGAGATACAAGTTGTGATTTTCAAAATTCTTTTGGATTGAGGTTATTTGATGTTCTATACTTTTCTGATGTGGAAAGTAATACTGTATCATCAGCATATCTAATCTCTGGTATTTCATGACCACCACTATTTAGGCCATCATATTTCTCCTTGCATAGCTAATGTTATTGATGTTTTGCCCCCCAATGGTTAATCCTCTCATATCTTCTACATTTCAAACAATATTTTCACTATATTGGGGGTGGGGATGGAATCTGGTGACATTACACTTTCCTGTCGCACATGCTTCTTAATAGGTTGATATCTGATATTGACCTACTTTATTATTAATCGTGATGGCAGTTTTGTTATATATATATATATATATATATATATATATATATATATATATATATATATATATATATATATTGATTGATTGATTGATTGATCTAGGAACCGACATCACAGCATTCGGGACATTCCCATAAGCGCTCCGTCTCCATCCTCAGCAGCCAGCGAAGAGTTCCAACACTAATAGTTCCAGTAGCAATCTGATATATATATATATATATATATATATATATATAAGTCTAACGTCTTTCCCATCAATGTTTAGATCTGTAAGCACTTGATCATGTTGACATGTCTTACACTAACTAACGTATAACGTATATAATGATAATGTATGTATAACTGAGAACACTAAACGTTTGTATAATTAACATTACATAATGCATATATAACCAAATATCAGAATAACAGATAAGTACATAAACAGAAGAAACAACAGGAAGCTTATACAGACCTGCTGGTGACAAGGGTTTCTTCCCTCTGCACAGAGGTCAATCATCGAACACTTGTCCCCATCTTCCTCATAGCCAGGTAAACAATGACAGCTGTGGAAATTTTTATATTATTCAACAAGTGTTATGACATTAGAAGAAATAAACTATAACAATAGTGGAATCCAAAGTGTGGCATTGAATGAAACAAACTATAACATTAGAGAGGATAAACTATTATACCAGAGAAGATAAACTATATTATCATTGGAAATAATGACATCTGTGAACATTTTAGTTTTGTAACAAGTATTATAGCATTAAAAGAATAAAGACTATAACAAGAGAGGATTGCAAATTATAACATAATAGGAGGTAAATTATAACATGACATGAGGTAAACTGTAACATTAGAGATAAGGTAAACTGCAACATTCGAGGAGGTAAACTATAACATTAGAGGAGGTAAACTATAACATGGGAGGAGGTAAAGTATAACATTAGAGGAGGTAAACTATAACATTAGAGGAGGTAAACTATAACATTCGAGGGGGTAAACTGTAACATTAGAGAAGGTAAACTACAGTATTAGAGGAGATAAACTATAACATTCGAGGAGGTGAACTATAACATTACAGGAAGTAAACTATACCATTTCTGGCTCCAGTCCTCTTATTCCTTTTCCTTCCCCCATCTCCTCTACCTCTTCTCCTCCGATTCATTCTATCCCCGCTGGCTGTTGTCAAAGGTATCGAGCGCAAAGCACGAACTCCATTGCTTCTGCTATAATTCCTTTTATTTTCCATAGTTGACTTGATATGAAGGCAGGATATAATCGCTCACCCTAGTAGAGCCTGCCTGCTAGGGAAGGGGAAGGGGATGTCCCTCAGGAGTCTATACGCCTGGCGCCGCCCCGCCCGAATACCAGACGTTCCACGTTCACGACCAGCTCACCTGTGGCCATTCAGTCTTCGGCACGTCGGTCCACCTCAAATTTGGGGGTTTATCATCGGAGTTATTCATCTCCTAGATTGGCCGCTGTAATAGCTAACGGACCCAATCTACCCGGTGGCAAGAGGTTCCAGCGCCTCATTCCTGGCGAACACAGTAGATACATGTATACGGGGAACAGAACCAATGTCATACATTATCTATCAAATAGTAAATAATACATAGGATTTGGTTGTCATCGCAACAGACTTTGGTTTGGGATGTCGTAGAAACTAATAATGTTTCTTTTGTGTGTGTGTTGTAGTAACAAACATGGTGTTTTGATATTTCAGCAACAAATAAGGATGTTTTATGTCGAATCAATAATCTGTAGAGCTTTAAAAAATTTATTACCACGGCTATGTGGGTTATCACATTTATAGTTATAGCTGTCTGTCCAGTTTATATCCGATTTATTATTACAGCTGCTAAGATTATATCTAATTTAGTGATACAGTTCTATAGTTAATATCAGATTAATCATTACAGCTAAATCGTTTATATAAGTTTTATTATGACGGTTGTAGAACCGACAGTTTTAGTACGACAGCGATAAAGCTTGCCAAATTTATGTTCACAGCTGTGCTAGAATATTTTCCCGGCTGTCGAACTTGCCATTTTGAATATCGCAGCGGCAGGCTTAAATATCTTTATGATAACGCACTTATAACTTATCGTATTTATTATCACAGCTGCGTGACTTATCGTGTTTATCTTCACGGCTTCGAAATAGACCAAACAGCTACAAGATGTAATAATACTGTCCACATCTGTCGCATATCTAAGCGTAATGTTGCACTGCGCATGGGTTCCTGAACTTCTGACCCTTTTACTATCACACCTGGGTTGCCACAGGGATCTACCTTTTCCCCAGTGCTCTTTAATGGCTCATCTCATCTCGTCTCATGATGTTCCTCTTGTACCTGCGGTGTCGAGGTGAAGTATAAACAGCGGGAGAGTGCCCGCTTATGGGCTTCATGTATCTTCTACACCAGCAAAATCGCAGCTATTGAGACATTAGGTGTGGGTAGAATCTTGAAATTTGCTGGTGTACAGACAGGGCAGAGACAGGGCCAGTTTGGCGAAAGACTTACAGGTGGCAGTAAACAGGGTAGCGGAGTAGTGCAGGGACGCCGGGGCCATTATACACCCAGACAAGGCATCGGTTGTGTGGTACTCCCTGGATAACCGGATCGTCAAGGCAGATGTCCCAGGTATTATGTTGAATGTATGTCCTCTTAGTCGAGAGAGTAAATTGAAGTTCTTGGGTATCACCTTTGACAAGTGTTTGTCTTTTAAGAATCATGTGGAGGCTTTGATAATGAACGCTGGTAGGGGACTTAATGCATTGAGGGCTATGAAGACAACCGTGGTAGATCACAAGGTGTTGTACAGGCTCTTTCAGCAGTTAATAATTTATGTCATTGAGTATGATCTGGGGCTGCTGACAGAATCAAAGAGCAAGCTTGAAAGGATGGAGCGCATACAGAATGCTGCCATGCGGGTAATCCTGGGGTGCACAAAGGACACACCAATTATATGCATGAGGTACATCCTGGAGCTACCACAATGACGGACAGGCATAGGGTCCTTCATGCCAAATGGTACCTGAGAGTTGCTGCAGATAGGGATCACCCATTGCATGCAGCCATGGATATAGTCAAAGGACTAAGACGAGGCAGGTCCTGGGTGGCACAGGCAGAAATATCTATACGTTAGGTGTGTGATCTAGAGACCATCAATCGTGAAAGAGAGTGGGTTGAAGTTCCGGAAGACATGACGGACTGGTACAATGTAATAATAACACTGGGTCGTGAGTGCAGGGAATGGGCAGCGGCCGCACTGAGTTTGAAGTGCAATAGATGATCCAGAGCAACACACATCAAGGTGACATAGTCATCTACACCGATGGGTCAGTGGTGAGAAACAGACGTAGTAGCTGGGACTTTATAGCAAAGGCTAATGGACGAGTCTTGAAACAGGAAAGTCTGGCATATGCGGCTACGACCTCCAGCATGAGAATGGAGGTGGAGGCAGTAACAGTGGCATTCCGTTGGCTGGAGGTGGCTGCTGCAACACACTTTGTATTTTATTACGGTTTCAAAGAGTATGCTTAGTAAGGTGGAGAAAGGAATGTTTCGTGTGGACTGGCTATCGTCGCTTCAGAGGTCACAGATTGTGAGAATTGTATGGATATTTTGCCCTGCTTATGCGGGGTTGCGGGGAAATGAAAGGGCTGATAGGCTAGCAGGGAATACACCTCTTGGTGGTAGACTGCCTATGGACAAGCTGGGGGGGGGGGGGGGGGGGGGGGTGGTCGTGCGTTTGTAGGACCAGGTGGAGAAGGCGGAGGAACCGATCGAGAACCCATATGTGGAAAGAATGAGATTGCCAGGGATCAGCAGGGGTTCTGGAAGAATCTCAAACTGAGAGGGAAGACCAGGAGAACTTTTAATCACATAGTGGTGGGAACGATTAGTAGTATGACTCTTCGCTGGCTGTTGAACGAGTGGACTGAGCACGTATGGGAATGTCCTGGGTGCAGTGATGTCGGTTCTGAACTAAACTCAACTCAACTCAAGTATACCACGAGCTGAGGTAAACTATAACATGAAAGGAGGTAAACTATAAAAAAGAGAGGAGGTATCTATAACATAAGAGGAGGTAAATTATAACATGAAAGGAGGTAAACTATAACATTTGTAGAGATGAACTATAACATGAGAGGGGTAAACTATAAAATTATAGGAGGTAAACTATAACATGAAAGGAAGTAAACTATAACATTATATGAGGTAAAATATAACATTAGAGGAGGTAAACTATAAAATTATAGGAGGTAAACTATTACATGAGAGGAGGTTAACTATAAAAAGAGAGGAGATAAAATATAACATGAGAGGAGGTAAACTATAATATGAGATATGTAAACTTTAACATGAGTTATGTAAACTATAACATTATAGGAGGTAAACAATAACATTATACGAGGTAAACTATAACATTAGAGAAGATGAACTTTAACAGACAAGATAAACTATGTAAACTAGGTTAATGAAGTTTGAGATTTCTTTGCTACAATTAAGCCTGTAAAACTTACAGTATTGAATGTGCATATAGCTTAGAGTATAGAATGTTCATATTGCTTAGAGTAGTTGAATCTCCATGGACAAGCCGGTCTCCGTGGGCAAAGGCTTGAGAACGCGGTTCGTGGGCCGCTTACCAGGCGTTCGAAACTCAGCTGCGACCGATTTGTCGCGTTGTGTTATAACGTGTTGGTATGGGAGCCGGTCGTTCAGAAAGCAATGGCAAACTACTGAACGTAAAACTTGCCTAGTACATTAACAGCAGCATTAAAAATGCTGGTGTTGACTGCAACGTCCTGTAAGGGATATGCATCATTAAACAATTTTTTAAAAAACAGTTGAGTTAAGCTGAGTTGAGTTGAGTCAAAACTCGACATCACTGCATTCCAGGCTTTCTCATGCGCGCTCAGTCTTCATCTTCAAAAGCAAGCGAAGAGTTCCAATACTGATGGTGTCAGTTACAATCTGATTACATGTCCGTCTTTCTTTACCTCTGAGTGGCGCTTGTCTACCAGATCCTCTGACCACACCTGCTGCCGCATTCTCTCTAGACCATGATACTCAGTATGTTCTTCTGTATTGTACACGTTCCCCCAAGAGGGTCTTCACTACATCTGCCTTATCAAGCATCAAATCACCCCACAATGATGCAGCACCAGCCAGTCTATCTACCTGTTCATTTCCAGCCACACCGGAATGTCCTGGAGAAAAACACCCAGTGAATAGTCACAACCCGCGACACCTGGATTGATACATACCATTCCGCACGAAGCATATGAGTGGTCCCTTTTGTCAGCATGCTTGGTAAATTAGTCACAATCGCGACCGTAATCAGTTTGTTCTCCAATCAGTGGGAAGTCGCAGTAACCGCCTCCACCTCCATTCTCAGACTTGAGGTTGTGGTGTCATATACCAAGTTTTCCTTATCTAAGCATTGGCAATTGGCTTTTGCTATGAATCCCCAGGCACTTTTTTTTTTAAAAATTGCCCCTTAACACAGAGCCCTCGGTATATATATATATCTATACTATAAAAGGCAATGTATGTAAATATGTATGTCCTTTATTTTTTCGCTAACGGCCCATCCGATTGAGATGAAATTTTCTACACGTCTTCCTTTCATTCCAGAGCTGCCAACTGTGATATTTTTTTAGTGTGAAATTGCCTGCTTACTCAGTATTATTTCATTGTTCATTTTTCATTAAAATTTATATATAGCTAAGGGACTTAACTCTAGAAAAAGTTATTTCAAGGGGCATAACTTTTAATACCATTGTTGTATAACTTATAGTCATATTGTTGTATCGTTTTCAAAGATTTATAAACTCTTTGTCTATAGTTATGTACCGGCATAGGAGTTATAATAAATAATGATACAATCTTTAAGGCAATTTCAAAGTTTACATAAAAATAATGCATAATGCATAACATTGTAACTCATCTTTCTATGCTTAAGAAATTATCTTAAAGATGTTGAACAATATCATCGCATCTTTAATGTTTTCCGCTATCATATCGGCACGATTCGCTTGACAGCACTTCTCAGCGCTTATCAAGCCAAGACGCCTTACACATTTCAAGCAGCCTGATACGGGGGGAAAATGGCACGTCGTAATAGCACAAAGAAACAAGCAGCTTCCAAGATGCATAGTGAGAAAACCGACCAGACTATCAAGAAGACGAACCTGCCTTTGGAGAGTCTGCATGCAAGCTGTAATAAAGTATCTGAACCTACAGTCAATGAAACTACCAATAAGAAGAGCGACGACTACCCACAGACGAACACAAAAACTTGTGACAGGAAGGAGGACCAAGACACCAGAATCAGAAACACTGATTCAAACATAGTCAGATGGGTGGTCAAGCGGCTAAAAATGGAGCTTACTGATCAACAAATACAGAAGCAGCTGCAGGAAGAAAATCTTCACGTCAACATTTTGAAGGCAGAGCGGATTCTTACCTACTCAGAATTAAATGAGATGCTCCACAACAGGGACTGGGCGAACCCGGGCCGGGTCAGGCAGACAGACAGACAGACAGACAGACAGACAGATAGATAGATAGATAGATAGATAGATAGATAGATAGATAGATAGATAGATAGATAGATAGATAGATAGATAGACAAACAGACAGGGAGGGAGGGAGGGAGGGATAGACGGAGGGAGAGACAGAGGGATGGGTCTATTAGACAGACAGACAGACAGACAGACAGACAGACAGACAGACAGAGATAGATAGATAGACAAACAGACAGACAGACACAGACAGACAGACAGACAGACACAGACAGACAGACAGACAGACAGACAGACAGACAGACAGACAGACAGACAGACAGACAGACAGACAGTCGGTAACGGGAACGAGAACTTATATGACTACTTATATGAATTAAATGAGATGCTCCCCACCAGGGACTGGGCGAAGCCGGGCCGGGTCAGCTAGTGTATATATATAAGACAGCAACAACAATGAACAGGTTAACAACAAGGGTCTGGTAGAACTGAAAGCTTACTGTCTGTGTCTGTCTGTCTGTTTGTCTATCTATCTATCTCTGTCTGTCTGTCTGTCTGTCTGTCTGTCTGTCTAATAGACCCATCCCTCTGTCTCTCCCTCCGTCTATCCCTCCCTCCCTCCCTCCCTGTCTGTTTGTCTATCTATCTATCTATCTATCTATCTATCTATCTATCTATCTATCTATCTATCTGTCTGTCTGTCTGTCTGTCTGTCTGTCTGTCTGTCTGCCTGACCCGGCCCGGGTTCGCCCAGTCCCTGTTGTGGAGCATCTCATTTAATTCTGAGTAGGTAAGAATCCGCTCTGCCTTCAAAATGTTGACGTGAAGATTTTCTTCCTGCAGCTGCTTCTGTATTTGTTGATCAGTAAGCTCCATTTTTAGCCGCTTGACCACCCATCTGACTATGTTTGAATCAGTGTTTCTGATTCTGGTGTCTTGGTCCTCCTTCCTCTCACAAGTTTTTGTGTTCGTCTGTGGGTAGTCGTCGCTCTTCTTATTGGTAGTTTCATTGACTGTAGGTTCAGATACTTTATTACAGCTTGCATGCAGACTCTCCAAAGGCAGGTTCGTCTTCTTGATAGTCTGGTCGGTTTTCTCACTATGCATCTTGGAAGCTGCTTGTTTCTTTGTGCTATTACGACGTGCCATTTTCCCCCCGTATCAGGCTGCTTGAAATGTGTAAGGCGTCTTGGCTTGATAAGCGCTGAGAAGTGCTGTCAAGCGAATCGTGCCGATATGATAGCGGAAAACATTAAAGATGCGATGATATTGTTCAACATCTTTAAGATAATTTCTTAAGCATAGAAAGATGAGTTACAATGTTATGCATTATGCATTATTTTTATGTAAACTTTGAAATTGCCTTAAAGATTGTATCATTATTTATTATAACTCCTATGCCGGTACATAACTATAGACAAAGAGTTTATAAATCTTTGAAAACGATACAACAATATGACTATAAGTTATACAACAATGGTATTAAAAGTTATGCCCCTTGAAATAACTTTTTCTAGAGTTAAGTCCCTTAGCTATATATAAATTTTAATGAAAAATGAACAATGAAATAATACTGAGTAAGCAGGCAATTTCACACTAAAAAAATATCACAGTTGGCAGCTCTGGAATGAAAGGAAGACGTGTAGAAAATTTCATCTCAATCGGATGGGCCGTTAGCGAAAAAATAAAGGACATACATATTTACATACATTGCCTTTTATAGTATATATATATATATATATATATATATATATATATATATATATATATATATATATGTATAATCACATAATCAGGACGAGATAAGTCCTGACTTAATTGCTAAATCTCTACTTCTGTAGCGTCTGCTGGCCACTCCTTACACTCACGTCCCAATGTGAGCTTAGAGTATAGAATGTCTATATACCTTTAAGTTTAGTATGTTCATTAAAATTATAGCATAAAATGTCCATTTACCTAAAAGTATTGAATGTTCATATAAATTACAATATAGCAAAGAGCCTGACTCTCACTGCAGAATTGGCTTCCCAGTTCACCCAAGCCTATAATGAGTACCAGGACATGTCTCCGTGGGTAGAGATGGCCTGTGTGGTATTGACCACACCAGACCTTGAGTGCTGATTGTCTATACAAATATGAGATAGCACCATATACCCAATATAAGGCTAAGCATGTTTAAAGGGCACCTTCCTTGTATAACTGACGGTGTTATTATCAAGGTCACAGATGTTCTCTACCCACCTGTAACATTGTCTTCCTCTTACATGCTCCCCTCCATGTTTCTCGCCAACACATCCTTTGGCAAGCGGCGATGCCTTTTTATATGGCCAAGGTTCCTTTATAGATTGATCTCTAAGGATGTTCATGACCTACATTAGTTCTCCTCTCGCTCTCCACCTATGGTTCCCTGGTATTGCTTGTCTATGGCAGTTATCACAACCCTGGCAACACAGGTGGACGACTGGAGAAACTACACGTTGAACTCAGGACAATCCTGATTCGGAAATCGCCCATAGTACACACAGACCGAGACGATAGAGAAGCCGATGAATGTGTTAAAGATCTACGACGCTTGAAGAGAGACGGCAAGGTTTGTGGCCCACTTGAGACATGTCCAGATCTACAGCGAGTGGTGGAAACAATTATGTTGTTGGCACGAATGTAGGATCAACCAGTGGAGAATATGCATGGTACAGAATATATTAATGTACATGTCTTCAATTCCATGGCATCACTGTGAAATCGCCCTTCTAGGTGTAATGATCACACGCTGGTAGTTGTACATCCGGATATATGTAATCAACATGTGATGTGTTAGCCTTCTCTGCTGTGTATACGTCTTGTAGTGTGGAGGAGCTTTTGTGATTCAATTACAAGAGATATGCCGAAGGAAACACTAATGGTAGGTTTTCACATGTCGGACAGTTCAAGGGCTAGGGACCAGATACAATACTGCTGCTTGTAGATAGACTAGGGGGAAATTCATAAACTAGGTAAAACAATCCGGAACAAATACCAGTTGAGGTCGGATGTACTTAGCAACAAGCTTGACAAAACAATGCAACACATTTCACCTCATGATATCACAAACTCAAAAGCAAGGCTTGTCCCCTATCATCATGTTGATACGCTTCTAAGAAACATTTGAACAAGACCTCTTTTCCTATTAAATTCACTAATTGTATGGTGCTATGACAGTTTCATTCTCTTAGAGTGACGCATGACTGAATGGCAGCGGTTTCAGCATATGTTAGTATTCGTTTATTGTTCTCCCATGAATCTCAACCATGTTCAGTGTGTTCTCTCTTTTCTTTTCTTCTTACATTTTGTAGACTGCAAAAGAAATCTGACTTCCCCAAATGGCCGCTTGCACTGTTTTTACCATTTGTGACAATAATGAATTTGTGATGTTATAAAGCTTACGTTCTCTCTTCTGCATCAGTTGGGAAACTGTTGGGACTGAAAAAAGTTACAACCTATATAAAACATGGCCACACACTATCTGTACCTCTCAATGTCATCTTCTCTTTAACCCATATAAAGCATGGTCACAAACTATATGTACCTCTCAATGCTGTCTTCTCTTTAACCCATATAAAACATGGTCACCCACTATCTGTACCTCTCAATGCCATCTTCTCTTTAACCCATATAAAACATGGTGACCCACTATCTGTACCTCTCAATGCCATCTTCTCTTTAACCCATATAAAACATGTTCACCCACTATTTGTACCTCTCAATGCCATCTTCTCTTTAACCCATATAAAACATGGTCACCCACTATCTGTACCTCTCAATGCCATCTTCTCTTTAACCCATATAAAACATAGTCACCAACTATCTGTACCTCTCAATGCCATCTTCTCTTTAACCCATATAAAACATACTCACACGCTATATCTACCTATCAATGCCATCTTCTCTTTAACCCATATAAAACATACTCACACGCTATATCTACCTATCAATGCCATCTTCTCTTTAACCCATATAAAATGTAGTCACACGCTATCTGTACCTCTCAATGTCATCTTCTCTTTAACCCATATAAAACATAATCACACGCTATCTGTACCTCTCAATATCATCTTCTCTTTAACCTATATAAAACACGGTCAGACGCTATGTGTACCTCTCAATGTCATCTTCTCTTTAACCTATATAAAACACGGTCAGACGCTATCTGTATCTCTCAATGTCATCTTCTCTTTAATCTATATAACACACGGTCAGACGCTATCTGTATCTCTCAATGTCATCTTCTCTTTAACCTATATAAAACACGGTCAGACGCTATCTGTATCTCTCAATGCCATCTTCTCTTTAACCTATATAAAACACGGTCAGACGCTATTTGTACCTCTCAATGCCATCTTCTCCCAGGAAACATTTGGCATTCACAGGACAGAGGTCATCACTTTCACAAGGAACCATCACTTTATCACAGTTTTGTCCATTGTATTGAAACTTGCAAGTTCCAGACCGGCATTGGCCAGTACCTTCTCGACCTGAGTCACACTGGCCAAACTGACACGTACATGCTGAAAATTATAAATAATATTTGGTAAATATATCAGCAGTACATCTCTGTCATGGACAGTTAGAACAAGAATGCGCGCATGTTACATCGAACCAATGTTAACATACGGCTGTAAACCCTGGATAATTGGTAAACAAGCGAAACAACTTCTTTACGCCACAAGAAATATTGTTCTACAGACAAACATGGGTAAAATAAATAGTTTGGTAGAAGTTAAGACAGAAAGAGAACATACCACATACATCAGAAAGAGGCAGTCATTTAGATACACAGTATATTAGAGAAGAAAATGGGACATAATGTAGCAGCTGGAAAGATTAATCGAAAAAGACAGAGAAAGAAAAGAAGAGACGTTTAAGGCTTTTAACAATACAATTGGAAACTAGCATCAAACACATTAATCGTAATACATTGTGTTGGAGAGAGTACGCCATATGGAGAAACGTGATGCCCATACCAGATGGCAAAACAGTTGATGATGATGACGATGATGATGATAATGATGATGATGATGATGATGATGATGATGATGATGATGATGATGATATATGTAAACAATAAAGCCATCAACCATAGGTTAAACAATGTATTGCCCGGTATATCTCTCGGTATCTGGTCAGGTGAGTACTTCAGTTATATATGAAGTTATATATATATATATATATATATATATATATATATATATATATATATATATATATATATATGTGTGTGTGTGTGTGTAACGCGCCCGTTACATATTATATATATATATATATATATATATATATATATATATATATATATATATATATATATATATATATATATATATATATATTTATATATACATCGTATGACGTGAATAGGTGAATTAAATTGTGGCTAAAATACATAACAGACATAATCAATGATACTGACTGTTCGAATGCAGAGCATGGGTTGTGGCCACAGTAATCGTAGATTCACTACTAAATATATTTTTCTTTAAAACATATTTTTCAAACACCTAATGGCAGAGGTTTATGTATATGTTATTATTCGTTTATTTTTCTAAAAATGCAATACATGATCTGCATCTGTTGAAAACATGGTTGCAATTTAAAAGGCTTTGAGTGATGACCATGGTTGGGATTTTACTCAAATTGTCAAAAGGTTTCCAACTAACAAACCAAATCAACCCAGAAACCAACCAAGGTTTGGTGGAGGGAAATGTGTAGGGAAAGCTTGCAAGAGGAAGCCCGCGGTTTCATGTGGTGGGCAATATCAAGAATTGAAGCAGGTACGAGGGTAAGTTAATAAGTAAGTCACAAATGGCTGTAGAAAAATAACTAACAATGATAACAACTTGAAACCAGTTTATTTTTATACATACATTGCCACTTTATTTCTCAACATAAGTTACACCAACATTGATGCACTTATCTCATCGTTTTATCAGTCCTACGTGCAGCAGTTCTGTGCAGCCGGTTTGGCAGAACTGATAAAACGATGGGATAAGTGCATCAATGTTGGTGGAAATTATATTGAGAAATAAAGGGGCAATGTATGTATAAAAATAAACTGTTTCAAGTTGTTATCATATTTAGTTATTTTTCTACAGCCATTTGTGACTTACTTATTAACTTACCCTCGTAATAAGGCGACAAAAGTTACATGTGGTGGGCAATATCAAGAAATAAAGCATGCCTGTGTGACTGCGACATGAAGGACAAAGTCTTGAAGAACATTGCATCCAGTCTGTAATGCCACGATGGCATCGGATGATGATGATGATGATGATGATGATGATGATGATGATGATGATGATGATGATGAAGGTTTTGAACTTACGCTCATCACAGTGAGGTCCAAAAGTCGTATCGTTTGCACACTGGTTGCAGGTGGTACCAACAAAATTCTTATTACATGAACACACGCCTGTTCCTCTATCACCATCTGAGCACTGGAAAAGTTGGAGTCACCGAAAGAGAAAGGGAACAATTATTTTACAGTTGTAATATTATCGACGTCATTTTATGATAATGTCTTTCTTGTGGATCTGGGGTGTCAATGGTACATGTTTTACAACATCTTTTAGTAAGATGAGTGACTCAGAGATTTGGTATCTTCTTCTAATGATGTACTCTCGACCGATCTCGCTCATGTTATTGTCAGCGTAACATCCCAGTGATTACACCAACGCGCCCGTTACATATTAGAAACTCTACCCACCAACTACTTGACAACAGTGTAAACATTAGAAAAGTAATCACAAACCACTTGGAAACAGCTTACACATTAGAAACATTAACTACAAATCACTTGGGCAAAAGCTTACACAGAAAAATTAGCCACAAATCACTTGGGCAACAGCTTACACATTAGAAAATTTATCTACAACATACTTGGGCAGTATTGTACATATTAGAACAAGTAACCACAAATTACTTGGGCAACAGCTTACACATTAGAAAAAATTAACCCACATTTCTTGGGCAACAACAAACATATTACAAACAGTAATCCCAAATTGCCTGGGTAATAGCTTACACATTATAAACTTAACCTCAAATTACTAGGGTACAATATAATATTTCTAATTTCTAAGATGTTGCCCAAGTGATTTGTGGTTAAATCTTCCCCCATTTTAATCTTCTCGGTGGCGAATGATTACGAGCGAAGATCGTAATCCAGCAACCAGCGTTTTAAGCACAGCTGAGGGCGATGTGGCAGCAAACCTCCTTGCGTTGGTTTTTATACAATGGCATGAGTGCTGGTCATTCAGAAAGCAATGGCAAATAAATGAAGTACACTTGCCCAGACATCAAAAATATCCCAAAATGCAGGGGTTGACTGTGACTTCTGTAAAATATATGCAACTAACTTTAACTAACCCACAAATGAGGAGGCCGATGTAGAGTGATGGCTAGCATGCTCGCCTGTAGGCCCGACAGTCACGTGTGTTAATCCCACCGGACGCGGTTATTTGTTTAATTCTACCTGGGCTCCATGGTCAGCCCAACCAAACATGGGGACACGGACGTGCTGGGAGGTCAAGGTGACCGGTGGATACTGACCACAAAACTGACCACATCACTGACCATACCACTGACCACACCACTGACCACATCACTGACCACATCACTGACCATACCACTGACCACACCACTGACCACATCACTGACCACATCACTAACCACATCACTGACCACATCACTGACCATACCACTGACCACACCACTGACCACATCACTGACCACACCACTGACCACATCACTGAACACATCACTGACCACATTACTGACCATACCACTGACCACATCACTGACCACATCACTGACCATACCACTGACCACACAACTGACCACACCACTGACCACACCACTGACCACATCACTGACCATACCACTGACCACATCACTGACCACATCATGAACATATCACTGATCGCATCACTGAAAACATCACTGCCCATATCACTGACCACATTACTGAACACATCACTTACCACATCACTTACCACATCACTGACCGCATCTCTGACCACATCACTGAAGACATCACTGACCACATCACTGACCACATGACTGACCACATCACACAGAAAAAAAACATCACTGACCACATCACTGACCACATCACTGAAAACATCGCTGACCACTTTACTGATCACATCACTTACCACATCACTGAACCCATCACTGACCACATCACTGAACACATCAGTGACCACATCACTGACCATATCATTACCAACTTCACTGACAACATCACTGACCACATCCCTGACCGCATTACTGACCACATCACTTACCACATCACTGACCTAGTGCCGATTGGGTCTATATAAATTTGGGTTGAGCACCATATGCCCAATGTGGGTTATTGTTTGCAAAATGACCTCTAATTCCAGATACCCATAAACCCTCACTGTGGAATGTCCTCTACCACATTACACCCAGAACACATCACGGGGAAATGTACTCTGCTACCATATATCTAATGAATGAATCACCAAAAAACGAGAAGTAGATTGTGAGCTTTACTAAAACCCGATCACAAGAAACAAAATAGACGTTGCGGCCTAATCCTTCGTCAGCACAGAACAAACAACCACAAGCCGACACAAAACTTCATGAGACACACGACATGACAATATTACGGGTACTTATCTGAATCTGTATCGTAGAAAGCCTCACGGGGAAAGGTACTCCGCTACCACCAGAACACTTCACTGGGAAAGGTCCTCAACTACCATATTACCAGAACACTTCAAGGGCAAATGTCCTCTACTACTATATACCCAGAATCCCTCATCACACGGCGCCTGACTGGTTTTCCATAAACTCAGAGCATCTACGGGGAAAGGGAGCTTAAGTGGTTTTCCATATACCCAATGTACTTCACTGAGTAAAACATGGTCCTTTTGTTTATTTACCCACAAAATAGATTATTTGTGTCATGCCAATCCTTATGTTTAAATGGGAAAGTGTAAAAACCAGTATACAGATTGCAAATACCACCTTGCCAGTGAAGATAAATAAGAAAAAACAATTATGGATAACCGATAAAATCTTAAGTAAAATTACGCAAAGAAAGGAAGCAAAGAACACACCCCAGAGTATATATTAATAGATAGAGAAATATGGCACATGTGCAGAGTAGCCAAAGAAGAGTGGGTGAAGAAACAATGCAAAGAAATAGAGGATCTGGAAATAAAACACAACTCGAAAGAATATCGTGAACATATAACAAGATATAAAAATAGAAAAAATAATATAACAGGAAACGGCTGTATCAGAGGAAAACAAGGATAAATTATAATTAATAAAGCTGACATAAGAAAAAGATGGACAGAGTACACAGAAGATTTATTATGGGACAACAGGGTCAATAGACCAACATTGTATAATTACTCAAGATGGACCAAAAACATTAAAGGCTGAAGTATAAAAGGCTATTAAAAAGATAAAAGAAGGAAAAGCTACAGGACCTGACAAGATAACAACAGAGATGATAAATTCCTTATCCAGCTTTGGCATTGATACTATCACATAATTATGTAATTACATATATATATATATATATATATATATATATATATATATTATATATATATATATATATATATATATATATATATATATATATATATATATATATATTTAATACTGGGTACCTCCCCAAGGACATGAAAACATCCATTTTCATCACACTAACGAAGAAGCCAAGAACTGTTGATTGTGAGGATTACAGAATTATTAGCTTAATGAGCCACATAACTAAGATACTACTCAAGGTCATCAATCAATCAATCAATCATGTGCCATGCCGGAAAGCGTGGGCGGTCATGACTCGCCATTTCACTCGATCACCAGTGTCGTGGATCAGCTCAGTAGTTCCTGTCTCGTCCATGCCATGTGGCCAAGCCATCCAGATATTTTCCTCTCGGTCTTCCTCTTGGTCTGTTCCCCTCGATCTTGCCAGTTGTCACTAAGTTCTCCAACCCATTTCTTCTCATAACATGTCCAAAAAATTTTGACTGTCTACGTCTAATTTCTCTAATCAGTCTACGATGTTCATTTGTCTCCTGTAGTACTTGGTCATTGGTTTTTCTGTCTGTCCATGGTATTCTTTGCATTTTCCTCAGAAACCACATTTCTGCAGCCATCAGATGCTTTTCAGCTTGACTGCATCATTGTCCAAGTTTCACATCCATACACAAGAACAGGCTCTATGTATCCCCTCAACACTATTTTTCTCGTTTCAATTGACATCTTTTTATTCGTCAGAATGTTTTTCATCTTGCTAAAGGCTACTTTCGCCATGGCGATTCTTGTTCTAATCTCTTCAAGGCATCTCCCATCAGATGTTATAACTGTTCCAAGATAATTGTACCGATTCACTTGTTGAAGAATATTTCCATTTACTCGTATGGTCATACAAGAAATAATTCAACATAAAATAGATGAGAAAGTAGCTGAAGAACAATTTGGGTTCCGCAAAGACAGCGGCACCAGAGAAGCAATTATCTATTTGAGGATGTTAATTAAAAAATATATAGAAGTTCAGAAAAGTATATATGTTTGTTTTATAGACTACAAGAAAGCTTTTGATAGAGTACAACATGAACGACTAATTACGTGCCTTCAAGATATAGGAGTAGACTGAAAGGACATCAGACTTATTAGTAACTTGTACAGGGAACAAGTGGCGTCTATTAGATGCGGAAATAACTATACGTTGCCTATAGAGATAACAAGAGGAGTACCGCAGGGATGTTTACTGTCATCAAGCCTCTTAAACCTATACACAGAAAGAATTTTTAAACAAGTTGAAATGCCTAAACTTAACATCAGTGGAAGAATCATAAATAATCTTAGGTATGCTGACGTTACCGTGTTACTAGCAGAAAGTGTGCAAAAGTTAAAAGACCTAGTGGAACAAGTATTGGTGTCAGGTCTTAGTCAGATATGATTGAGCTACCGTATAACAGTAGACGGTACTACATGCTTTCTGTTAGCGCCGAACGTTGGGCGGCGCTTACCAAACCCGACACCCCACATTGTGCCAACGGCTTCGGGCGGAAGAGCGCAATTGGGAGGGTAAACACCTTACCCTGGTGCGAGGAAATGCAACCTAAAGACAAAATGTCATGGCAGGGCAGACCAGGCCCTAAGCCTTGGTTGGCGGCTGGTTTAGGATCGAAGCTCCCACAGGCGGATAGTTAGAGCATTGCTTTGTTTATCCGGCAGCTTTGCAGCTTGTCTTGTTCCAGATGTATAGGAGTTACCTTTCCTCTGGAGTGAACTAGGCAGGCCGAGAGAGGGATCATGCTGCATGGGCAACACATGATCTCTATATTTTAGCCCAGGCTTTGTGCTATGGAGTGGACAACTTACTCACACCAAGAGAACAATTTAAACAGCTTTCATATGCGGTGTCTGCGAAGAATTCTTGGTATTAAATGGCAAGACAAAATCACAAATACTGAAGTATTGATAAGATCAGGTTGTGTGACGGTTTATTCCAAACTCAGTCTTCGTAGACTTAGATGGATAGGGCATCTTAGGAGAATGGATGATGGTAGAATACCAAAGGACATCATTTTTGGTGAATTAAAGATGGGTAAGAGATCTCAGGGTCGGCCTCTACTACGATACAAAGATGTGTGTAAGCGGGACATGATTGATACAGGCATTGATAATGCACATTGGGAGCAATTCGCTGCTGAACGTGTTTCATGGAGGGCAAACATCAGAAATGGAATAAAGACAAAGGAGAAAATTATTGCAGATAAGTCACACACCGAGCGTGTGAGATGTAAGACGGTGCATGAAGATGGAAATGACCACGTGTTCACATGATCCCACTGTGAACGAACAATTACAGCGCGAATTGGCCTTATCAGTCACATTCGCTAACGCCATAGGTAAAAGTTATTATGCCTTTTTAAAGCACAAACTATCGTCTGTCAAGACGGAAAGGTGCCAATGAATGAATGAATGGAACAAGTAAACAGGCACAGTGTAGAATGCGGCTTATATATTAATATCTAAAAACAAAAAAAACAAAACTAGCATAATTAGTAGTGAAAAGGAAAATCATCAATGAACATCACAGTAAACGGGGAGATACTAGAACAAAGAACACGTTTCTCATATCTTGGACATATAATACCTGATGATGGCAGAAGTGAAATAGAAATAAAAAAAGAGAATAGGAATAATGACCAAGAATGCTTTTAATGGCATGAAATCAGGATTAACATCTAGAGAGATTAATAACACATTTAAAATGAGAATTGACAAATGCTACGTATATTTAAGGCTACTGTATTGTGCAGAAGCCTGGAAATTGAACAAGCAACTAGAAAGTCTCATAGAAGCCCTGGAAATGTAGATATATAGAAAAAATATGTCGTATTTCATGGAAGAAAAAAATAATCAAATGCAGAGGTTCTAAAAAAAAAAACGGGAATGAAGAGAGAGTTGATGAAATAAATAAATAGGAGGCAAGTGAAATATTTCGGCTACGTTAAAAGACATAATACTCTTATAAAAACCATAGTGGATGGCAAAGGTTAAGGGCAAACGAGCAAGAGGTAGACAACGACACAAGTGGGAAGATAACATCGAGAGATAGACGAACAGCAGCCCCACAGAATTGACAGTCAAGGTGAGAAACAGACAATGTTGGAGATCCATTGCAGTCAACCTTCAGTGTGGAGAAGGCACCTGATTGATTCATTGATTGAATCCTTATGTTTATGGGCAGTCACAAAGCTAATGGTGAACTGCTGCCGAGCTTTTCCTGGGATCTGAATAGACATCATAAAACTGGACTTAGAAACTCGTCGGATGTAAAAACGCACATAGATGCATGCGCACGTTTCGACCAAAATCTTTATCATCGGAACAACAGCACGGAAGCCACGAAACAATATATAAGAAACGAACAACACAAATTAGTACTTCCCCTAACGGTTGTCTAATCCAGGAGACCAGGCAGACATTATACTGGACAACTGTTCAGGGTGGCACATACTTGTGTTGTTCGTTTACAAATACATATGTTCAGTTATTTCGTTTTTTTTTTTTTTTAAATGTTCAGTTATTTCTTTGTTTGTTTGTTGTTGTTTTTTGTGTGTGTGTGTGTTTTGTGTGTGTGTGTGTGTGTGTGTGTGTGTGTGTGTGTGTGGTTTGTTCGTAATTACTTCTATGGAGCTTCGCAGTCAGAATGTGATTGTATTCGGATGCATGCCTTGACGCTGCCTAGCACACGCAATCTGTAAGTCCAGCATTCTTCCATCAGATGTATCTACAAGTTTGTAGGAGTGGTCAATAATAAGTCATAATAGTGGATGTCCCTACGTGTTTGTTGGAGTGACTGCTTGTAAAGTCCTAAGAGCAGACGGTTAAGTCACTGTCATTTTTTTTTATTCGTGTCTGCTTTAAGAGTCTGTCTTAGACCTTAGGCAGATAACAATCCCAGCAGACCCCAATTCTGACTTTGGAAGATACTTCTTCTATCTATATAATCTATGTATTCTTACATGATGACTGTATCTAACATTTACATCAGACTGCACCAAGGTAGGCTAGTCAAGATTGTTTTAATTCACGTGTTTTAGTTCAGGTGAATCTATATTGTAAGATGCAAAACAAACAATTACAAAAAGTAGATCCATGTTCTGTTAAGACAGATACATAACATATTAACATTTAATAACTAACACAAGAAGACGAAGGGTATCAGAGTATGTGTCTACACAAACACCGCCACTGACCTTTCCGTTTCCACTGCAAGGATTTCTGGAACCTCCAGGACAAGGAAGACAGCTGTGGCCATAGAACCCTTTACAACATGTCCGTCTCTGTGGGGCGTGTAGTAGATTTTACAATTGTTAGTATGTGACAAACAACAACACAGTGTGAAAGTCTTCTTAAATAACCGTCTAAGCGGCGAACAAGTTACTGACGCTGTTCGTGATTCCGCATACCCGCATTCGAAACACATCTGCGCGCGATTTGGCAGCAAACCGCGTTGAGTTGGGATTTTTTAAATTACGAAATAGTGTTGGTGCCGGTCGTTCGGAAAGCAATGACAAACTACTGAACGTAAACTTGCCAAGACATCACACCAGTAAAATATGCTGGTATTGACAGTAACGTCCTGTAAAGGATATGTAACTAATTTTATTGTCTTTACACAAACATTTTAAACAAACACATATCACTTAGCATGATACTAAATTCAACATCTAAAGAACACATGCATGTATCTCTACATGGATCACCACAACAGCTAAAAAACATATGCATGAAACAATCCACATCACCACTATCCACAACACCACTATCCACATCACTATTATCCACACCATCACAATCTACATAACGACTATTCACATCTACACTACTTACGTAACCAACATCCACATCATAATTAATAATATCTTAATTATCCACAGCATTATTATCCACATCATCATATCCACATCATAAATATCCCCACAATCATTATCCACATCTAAACTATCCGCATCATAATTATCCACACCACCACTATCCGCACCATCGTTATCCACATGACGACTATTCACAAGGCTATTCACTTCATCTATCTGGATATGTTAATAGCCAATATAATCGTATTTGGAGCATTTTAAATCCCAGTGCATTTCATAAAGCGCCTCTGCACGATGAGAATATTGGTGTGGTGTGCGGTGAGTAGAAAACGTTTTATTGGACGATGTTTCTTCAACAACACTTTAAATGCCGATGAGTACCGTACTGACAGTCTGGAACCTTACAACAGCTGAATGAATGTGAAGTTGAGGAAACGTGTTTCCACTAAGGTATTGCAACTGCACACGGTTAGAGCTTCATTGCCTTGTTTAGAAGACATTTACGCAAATCAAATACTAGCAGTTTATTAAAAGGAAATGTTTACACAAATAATGTAAATATAATAGCTACCTAAGTACATGCCTACTTACTTACCTACCTACTTACATACATACATACCTACATACATACATACATACCTACCTACCTACCTACCTACCTACATACATACATACATACATGCATGCACGCACGCACACACACACGCCTGCCTGCCTACATACATACATACATACATACATACATACATACATACATACATACATACATACATACATACATACACACACATACACACACACCCAAAGACAGACAGACAGACAGACAGACAGACAGACAGACACACACACACATGCACGCACGCACGCACGCACATACCTACCTACCTACCTACCTACACACACACACATACATACATACATACATACATACATACATACATACATACATACATACATACGTACATACATACATACATACATGCATACATACATACATACATACATACATACATACATACATACATACATACATATACTCTCTCTCTCTCTCTCTCTCTCTCTCTCTCTCTCTCTCTCTCTCTCTCTCTCTCTCACTCTCTCTCTCTCTCTCTCTCTCACGTCCATATATCACCATTCAATATTACAGGAAACCACGCACATACACTTCTTCCCATACACACATAATCGATACATACACACATTCACATACGCAAATACACAAATACCCACACAGTCGTACACCCACACAGTCAAACACACACTCACACACTTCATTACATACACACATATGTAACCACTTACAGTCACAAACACTAAATCATTCATTCATTTATACTCTCTCTCTCTCTCTCTCTCTCTCTCTCTTTCTCTCTCTCTCTCTCTCTCTCTCTCTCTCTCTCTCTCTCTCTCTCTCTCTCTCTCTCTCTGTTACTCTCCAACTTCCATATATCATACATAAAATCACACTAGCACACGCACTCTGCTTCACATAGTCACTCAAATTAATATACACAGACTCCCACACTTGCACATTCATTCATGGAGGCCTGTCATGAGCATCCACACAAAAATGGAAAAAATAATTATACATCCATCAATCATGTGCCATGCCGATAGGCGTGGGCGGTCATGTTCTGCCATCTCACCCGACCACCAGAGTTGTGGATCAGCTCCATGTTTCTGTCTCGACCATGCCATGTGGCCAAGCCATCCAGGTATTTACTTCTAGGTTTTCCTCTTGGTCTGTTCCCTTCGATCTTGCCAGTTGCCACCAAGTTCTCCAATTAATTTCTTCTCATAACATGCCCAAAAAATTTTGACTGTCTATGTCTAATGACTCTAATCAGTTTACGATCTTCATTTGTTTCTTGAAGGACTTGTTCATTGGTCTTTCTGTCTGTCCACGGTATTCTTTGCATTTTCCTCAGAAACCACATTTCCACGGCCATCAGCTGTTTTTCAGCTTGACTGCTTATTGTCCACACTACATATCCACATAAAAGTACAGGTTCTATGTAGTACGTCAACACTCTTTTTCTCGTTTCAACTGATATCTTTTTATTGGCCATTATGGTTTTCATCTTGCAAAATGCTACCTTCGCAATGGCAATTCTTGTTCTAATCTCTTCAAGGCATCTCCCATCAGATGCTATGACTGTGCCGAGATAGCTGTATCGATTCACTTGCTTAAGAATATGCCCATTTACTCGTATATCACATTGTGGTATTTCCTTCTTCCGAGTGACGACCTTAATCTGTGTCTTCTTAATATTCAGTTCTAACCCTAGTTGTTCAGTGTGTGCAACAACCGCATCTACTACATTTTGCAGGTCCTGTTCATTGTCTGCAATAAAAAACTGTATCACATGCATTTCAAATGTTATTGATGCATCGTCCCCCCAATGTTGATTCTTTCCATATCTTCTATATTTCTGAAAATATTTTCACTGTACAGTGAAATAAATATCTTAGACATTACACATCCCAGTCTCATACATACACATTGGATTTCGTAATGTATATGTATACAATGAATCAGGATAATGTCAGCTATAACTGATAAAGCAGTGCAATAGTTCACTTATTGTACCCTTCAAATTGCGCTCCTCCGCCCGAAGTCATTAGCACAATGTGGTGTGTCGGGTTTGGTAAGCGCCTCTTATCCACATTATCATTATCCACATCATCACTATACATATCTTCAATATCGACAACCTCACTATCCCCATCATCCTTAAGCGTATCCTTATTATCCACATCCATTACTATACATATGAATATTTACACCTTCTTTATACATATTATTACTAACCACATCATCAGTTTCCACATCATCAATATCCACTTCTAAAATATCCTCATCTAAACTAGCATCATATAGATTATCCCCACTATCCACATCAAGTCTATCTACATCTACACTATAAACATTACCACTATCCAGATCACCACTATCAACATCTAGGCTATCCGCGTCTACTCTATCCACATCTAAACAATCCACAATTACACTATCCACATCAACACTATCCAAAACTACCCTATCGACAACTACACTATCCACATCTACACTATCCACATATGCAGTATCCAAATCACCTGCATCCACATCTACAACACAGTCCCCGAAGAGGCGGGATGTTGATACCTTGTTGAGGGTAAAGTCTCTTCACTAGCCTCACCCCAGTAGATCCAAACCTGTTCTATGACCGAAACGTTAATGCATCTAACGCTAAGTTAACACTCAGTCTTGCAGAGGCTGCCACAAACAACCAACTATAAGATACCACGAAATCTTACCTGGACTTTCCTTAGACAAATCGTCTGGCAAAAAATGTGATGGATAGGGGGAAATACACAACCCCCGGGACGACCGTAGCCATAGTAATCATAATCATAATCTCCCCAGTGTCTTCGATGGCCAAACCATAGACCATGCATTCTACCGGGATACTGCAAGGATAGGATCTCTGAAAGCCTGTCATGACAGATTTTCCTTTCATTCTGCAGAAGACACAATTGAGATGTTCAGTAAAAAGAGGTGGACACGATTGATTGTGTGTTTTTATCCAGGTTTCGTTGCGTCAATTACAAAATTTAAATCGGAGTATCCGATAAATCATTTCTCCATGACTATGCAGGTGTGTTGGGAAATGAGAAGGAGGACAAACTGGCTGGATCTGCAAATTTGAGTGAGGTGTTGGTGCACGATAAGGCAGATGCGTTGAGCGCGATGTCTTCTTCACTCAGCTCAACAACTTAGCAAAGACAGAAAACATGTATAATAGCTTTACTTTAGTGATAAGTACAATATAGTCAAATATGTCACATGGCATGATGGCATACTACCATAGATACATGTACGCAGACGCACATATACACATACGTACATGCGAACATACTCTACATAAACGATGTGCAGCCACATATACACACATATGCACAACCTAATATCACCATCATCACCACGCGCTATGCTGATTGGCGTGGGCAGTCATATTTCTCCATCTTACACTATCATCAGCATCGGGGATCGGCTCATTCATTTTATCTCTACAGTGACACGTCGACAAGGCATCTATATATTTACCTCTCTGCATTCACCTTATTCTGTTTCCCTCAATTTTGCCAATTGTCACCAAGTTCTCCACTTAATTTCTTCTCATAACGCGCCACTAAAAAAAACAAAAACTTACTGTCTCCATCCATCCATCATGTGCTATGCTCGAAAGCGTGGGTGGTCATGATTCGCCATTTCACTCGATCACCAGAGTCGTGGATCCGCTCAGTGTTCTTATCTCGACCATACCACGTGGCCAAGCCATCCAGTTATTTACTTCTCTGCCTTCCCCTTGTTCTTGTCCCCTCGATTTTGCCAGTTATCACCAAATTCTCCAATTTATTTCTTCTCATAACATGTCCAAAAATGTTGATTGTCTATGTCTAATTTCTCTAATCAGTTTTAAATTCTCATATGTTTCTTGTAGGACTTGGTTGTTGGTTATCCTGTCTGTGCATTGTATTCTTTGCATTCTCCTCAGAAACCACATTTCCTCAGCCATATCAGATGTTTTTCAGCTTGCTCATTGTTCACGGTTCACATCGTTACAAAAGTACAGGTTTTATGTAGCACCTCAACATTCTTTTTCTCGTAGCAATTGACATCTTTCTTATTGGTCAGCGTGTTTTCCAACTTGCAAAAGGCTATCTTCGCCAAAGCGATTATTGCTCTAATCTCTTCAAGGCGTCTCCCATCAGATGTTGTGACTGTTACGAGATAATTGTACCGATTCACTTGTCTAAGAATATTCCCACCTACCTGTTTATTATATTGTGGTATTTCGTTCATCCTAGTGACAACCATAATGTGTGTCTTCTTACAGTTTAATTCTAACCTTAGTTGTTCACTGTGTGCAACAATCGCATCCACTAAATGTTGTAAATCCTGCTCAGTGTCTACAATCAATACTGCATCATCTGCATATATAATGTTATTGATGTTTACTTCTCCAATGATGATTCCTTTCATATCTTCCACATTTCTGAAAATATTTTCACTGTATGGGGAAAACAGATCTGAAGACATTACACATTCCTTTCTCACACCTCTCTTAATAGGCTGATATTGACCTACTTCATTATGAATTCTGATAGCAGCTTGTTGTTTCCAATATATGTTTATTAAAAGCCTAAGGTCTTTCCAATCAATTTGTAGATCTGCAAGCATCTCTATCATATTGATATGTCTTACTCTACCGATATCGAAAGAATTTGTGTAGTCAATAAAGCAAAGATGTATTTACTTCTATAGAACGTTCAATTACTGTTCTCAGCATGGTGCATCATTATTATTTCCAATGTTGTACTGTTCTTCTTTGCTATGATCATAAAGGTTTCTCACACACTCTGACCATACACGTAAAATATTATCTCGTTCTATTATGATTTTTCCATCTTTTGTTTTGAGGCAGCCTGCTTGTGTACGTGTTCTTTTATTAGTAAGCTCCTGAATTCTTAGTCCATTAAATTTGTGTGTTTACTGTTGTGTTGTTTTTCAATTTATATGCAGTTTTCTAAAGTTATGCGTCTTGTGCCTCCTTATATAATGTTCTAATTTTTCTGTGAATATCTTCATATTTGGCAGGAATATTTTTGCCGTGTCTTCTTGTTTTCAATTTTTTTCTTTCTTTCTTCCTCCCCCCCCCCTCCCCCGCGTTTCCATCCTGTCTCAGGATATTGCTGTCAACATCAGCATCTTTCAGCTGTATGTTGATTCCTAGGCTAGATTACGCTCATCAGCACGCCACGACTTTCTGAGCGACCGGCTCCATACTCTCATTAGTCACTGGAGCGACTCGAACCGCTTCCAATTCTCGTGCACTCACATCAACCACGAGAGTATTCGAGATTACGGAGAAAGCTGCTAACTCCTCGGCCAGGAAGCCGGCTCTTCTTGTTTCCAATAGTTGTAAAATTTGTTTAGTCATCTATTTATTGGTATCCACTTTCTTCAATTTTGCAGTTGTTGTTTGTGCAGCGAAATATACCAGTGTACAGGAACTCGCAAGACATGTTGTTTTTGTTGATATAAAGTTTATTTGCACATGATGACAATCGGCTTCTCGTCTCGTCAAAAAGACTGATGTTAACCTCCTCTCAAGTCAAAGGCCGGATCTTAACTGCCCTTGCCAACCCAATACGTCACGATTGAGCATCTCTCTCCCTTTCACTCTCGATGCTCAATCGTGCTGTATCTGTTTCCCACTAGATTCTAATAATACCCCAGTACTCCCTTACTGTTACACCTCCCCATGTTGAATAAAGAATTTTCCTTATAAAGGAAAACTCTTTACTCCTAATCCCCATACTCTATTCCCTCTTTTTCCTCTAATCTTCCCTAAAATCAGCTCAAGTTTGAGTAAATAATATATCTTTTAACTCTTCTCCCAGTTATATGGTCAGCTAGTAACCCCCCCCATATACTTCTTCTTCGAACTTTCTTTGTATAATACCTCGTACCACGTATGGTAACTCTGTTAATCCAAACAGTCCTTCTCTCCTTTCTATTTCCCCAAAACTATATAGCTATCCACTATATATTTCTACTTTTCTGGTTCTTTCTTGGCTCCTCCTGTTTCCTGTATCAAATATACATATTATAAGAACAGCTCATAAATTCTTTATCGAAATTTTTGAACTTATAAAATTTCTCACTCTTCCAAAACCCAGGACGTACAAAAACAATGTAGTTAGAAAAAGTAAAGAAGCGGTGCGCACCTAGTAAGAAGCATAAAGAATGAATACACGACATGACCACATGTACATACAGCAATGCACATTTAAGACACTCACCCTTTACCTCCCTTGCCAATAAAAAAATTTTGTAAAATAATTTTTTAAAACACCTTATGAAATATATCTTTGTTCGTTATAAAACAATTTGGCATAAGTTTTCATAAACCTTATATATTCCACATTGACATTGCCAACCACAATTCTGTTCCTATTTCGTTATCTCACCTTTTACCATGAGCCCATGTTCATACTTTATGAACACCTTTAATATAATTAAAGCTGGTATTTCACAGCACCTATATCTTGCCCCCGTACCTCCCATACTCATATACTGCCATTTACAGTCTTCCCCCTACCTTATATCAGTGGGACAAAGTAGTTTTTTTATCAACTCTTTTCTGAACGAAAAACCTTAAGCAAAACCTCATCTATTTAAAACTTAAACTTCCTTAACTAACTTTATAATCATATAACTCAATATACCAAACCATTCATGTAATCGAAATAAAATGAACACAACCCCCAAACTAATCTAAAGAAAAAAACACATTTTTAAAATGACATAACATGCATGTTATCAAATCAGAATAAAACATTCTATTACTACCTATCACTATTGGACACTTTTACGGCCCAATAGTTTTTATCAACTCAAATGCTAGGAACACAATCACCCTATTCTAAATCAATTAATCAAACAACAACAATCATTTTTCAAGACCAAATCAAGAAAAAAAACTTATAATGAGGGACTAAAACTTAGGCTCAATAAAACAACCAAACAGTAGCCATCATTTTCCAGTACCAACTCAAGCATAAAAACATATTATATATGACTCATGACTCAAACAATTATAACTACGTATAGTGACCCACCAACATTGGCCTCTCATACTAAGTAAAATAACGCATATCTATTTATACAGGTCATTCCAGTATTTCTATGACCGAGAAAACTAAACATTTCACTGTCCATCTGTATATCTGTTAACTACAGACTAAATAGAATCACATCTGTTCTATCTACATAAACAAATCAGTAACCAACATTTACTATACCATTTTTTTTCCCTCCATAATCTTTACTCCTAACAGCACATAACATCCGGAATAAGTAAGCACTGTAAACTACATTGTACCAATACCTCAAGACCACTTCCACCGTTTCGTATACTTCTTCAAGCATCCCTTTCACTTCTAAATCCTGAAACATATAACTTGCCATCCTGCAGTACTTTCAAATATCTATCTCCTACGTTTCCACTTCTTCAACAACTCCAAGTTTCTTTGAATAAGTGCTAATTCTACCTCAATATCTTCTTCTTCGTACAACCTATTAGTTTCCTCCATACTACTACTAGACTCTGACTTTTCATCCATTTCTTCTTCTTCGTCTGTATGTCTCTCTTTAGCTGCCGCTAATCTCTTCCGTTCAACATCCCACCTAATTTGTCGATCACTATTTCTTAAGGATCTTTCTAGTAGAGGCATATCTTCTCCGCTTGTTGAATAATCCCTAATTCTCCTCTGTCTTTTCACTTCTTTATCTCTTTGATTGTCCATTCTTCTTTTCGTTGCTTGTCTAGTATTTTTAAATGGAGCACCTGTTTCTTCTTCCATACTATCATAATGAGTTTCATTCACCTTTTCTTCTTCCATTGTTTTCGGAATTGTCTGTTCCTGAGTATCTTCGTAACTTGGATTTGCTAGCAACTGATTTTGTTCTGGTTCTTTTCTAAGACCTGGGGTTACTGTAGCTCCTCTGACAACTTGTTCATCCAAATATTTTGTGTCTGAATAATAATTATTATTATAATTATTATTTTCTATCTCATCTTCATCTCTTCTTAAGTGTTCAACGTGTGCCCTTGCTATATGTGCTGTGACCTGGTTCTTTATAATATACGATACATTACCTAGTTTTTCCAAAACGTAATACCCTGGAATCCAACGAGCATCAAACTTAGAGTTTCTTCTATGCTTCTTGTAATAAACTCTATCACCTACCTTAAACTCCTGTAATTTTGTATTTACATTTTTGTACTTTTTCTGTCTTTCCCTAGCTTTAATTATATTATTCCTTAATCTTACGTGTGCTTTATGCATTTCCTGTATTATAATCTCTTGGAATTCTTCACCCATATATTTCCGTCTAGGTTTTAATAGATTATCTATAGGTAGTATTGGTTCTCTCCCGTGTATTAAATAAAATGGTGAAAAACCCGTGCTCTCATTTTGATTTGTACGAATAGCGCTAAGGGCAGGTCCCAAAAATAGATCCCAATCTTGTTCATGTTCATCAATAATCTTTGCTATAATGTCGTATAACGTCCGATGTTGACGTTCGTTTCTAGCATTTGAAGAAGGTCTATAATATGAGGTCTTTATATGTTTTATATTTAAATCTTTTAATAACTTTTCGAATTTTTTATTTACAAACTCTCTACCATTATCTGTAAGTATACTTTGTGGGCAACTAAACCTTGGTACGAACTCTTGTAAAAAAATATTAATGACAGTATCTGCGCTCTTATCTGGGATTGCATAAACTTCCGGCCAAAGACTGTAGACGTCTACTATATGAATTAAATACACATTTCCTGACAATGTTCTAGGGTGTGGACCCGATATATCTAAACTAATCTTTTGCATTGGGAACTGAGGAATATCTGTGTCTTGTAAGGGACACTTTATTGTTTTCATGTTCCTTTATCTGCATTTTTCACACGTATCTACATATTTGCATGTAGATTTAAACAAGTTTGGCCAATAATATTTACTTGTAAGTGCTTTCACCAATTTGTCTCTACCGAGATGTCCATTTTCATCGTGATATGCTTTTAAAAGTTCATTTTCTAAATGCTTTGGAATATATTTCCTTAGCTGTTCGTTCCTTTCACACATATAGTATAACTGTCCATCCTCTTGTAAAACCAAATAATTCCCTTTATATTTGTTATCTTCTGTTTCTCGTAATTTTTCTTTTATTTGTATGACTTTTGGGTCCAACTCTTGCTCTTCTTTCATATTAAATTGTGCTAACTGTAGGTCTTCTTCCCTATGTTCAGACTCTTGATCCGATGGTAGACTATCAAATTCTTCCCTATTTATTATAGCAGAATCTAAAATATTTACTTGCCAGTTTCGGTCGTCTATCTCTGGTTCAGCTTCATCCTCTGTATCTCCTGATGACTGTGGATATGGAATTCTAGACAATAAATCAGCGCATGTGTTAATCCTACCTGGGATGTACTCAATTTTCGTGTTGTACCCCTGTAGATTCAATGCCCAAGTCTGTATTTTCCTGTTCTGCACTGGAGCTTCTAAAAAAGACTTTAAAGGCATATGGTCAGTTCTAATAACAAAATTTGCGTTATGTAAGTAGTAATTTAGTTTTTGAAGAGCGTAATGAATTGCATAAGCCTCCTTCTCAATGGTCGTCCATTTTCTTTGTGATCTGCTAAGCTTATGCGACAAGAAGTAGATAGGCCTTTCATTTTTAACCCCTGGTATTCCAGACTCTTTTCCTTCATATGGTTGCACCAAACATGCTCCTACTGCATTGTCCGAAGCATCTGTGTACAGTATTAACTGTTTGTTTAAGTCTGGATGCGTCAACAGTGGTAAAAGTGTTAAGCTGTTTTTTAAATACTCGAACGCTTTTTGACACTCATCATCCCATTTAAACCTAGCGTATTTGCCTGTTAAGTTTGTAATAGGTTCAGCTATCTTTGAAAACGCTGGGACAAACCGCCTATAATACGCACATGTTCCTATAAAAGCGCGTACTTCCTTAACGTTAGTTGGAGCAGGTAACTCTTTAATAACCTTTATCTTGTCCTGATCTGGTTTTATACCTTCTCTATTTATAATATACCCCAAATATTTTGTTTCTGTCTTTAAAAATTGGCATTTACTAAGCTTTAACTTCACATCATGCTTTCTTAACCTGTCAAATACTAGTCTAATATGTTTCAAATGATCTTTCACATCTCCAGTAGTAAAAATCAGAATATCATCAATATAGGCAAGAGCGAACTTTTGCATACCTTCTAAAACTTCATTTATTAAGAGCATATAGTGAGAGGGTGCAGTTTTGACGCCAAAAGGCATTCGTAAGAATTCGTAAGAGCCCATATGAGTACAAAATGGCACTTTTCTTTTGCGCGTCTCTTGACATCGGAATACACCAGAATCCTGACCTTGCGTCCAGCGTCGTGAAATATGTAGAGCCATTAAGCAGCCCCAAAATATCATCAATTACTGGCAGTGGGTATGCTACATTCTTGGTGATTTTGTTCAACGCCCTATAATCGCAACAGAAGCGACTCGAACCATCGGGTTTGGCCACTATGACGACCGGAGATGACCATTCTGACTTCGATCTTGTTATTATTCCTGCTTTCAACATCTCTTCTATCGCCTTTTCCACGATTTCTCTATTTCTTAATGGAGTTCTATATGGTTTTAAACTTATTGGTGGATGATCTCCTGTGTCTATTTCCATTGTAACTGTTTGCGTCTTTCCCAATTCTAAATCATTAACCGCAAACACATCCTGATTTTGCTTTATAAGTTGTTCTAACACTTCCTTATTTTCTGGCGGAGCTTTTAACTGTGACAACAATTCTTGTTCCCTTGTTACTTTGTCTAGTGAATGTATTTGGGCATTATTTCCTCTGGATGGATGGATCAATTCATCCATTCTGACGTTCCCTCTTCTTCTGCGTCCGCGTCTGTCATTTCCCCTTTCACTAGAAGTTTCTGAACAACTTGTTCCCGACATTTCTGCTCTATCTGTTGCCAATATGTCACTAATGTTATGATCTAGTTTGGCTATCACACATCCTCTGTATAATTTGATTTCTCTACCTGTGTTGTTGATAACCATCACTGGAAAGGTTAAGTGTTTATTCAACGCTATTATTCCATCCGGAACTTCCAAACCAGGCTCATCAATTATTTCCTCTTGTAACTCAGTGATTCTGACTGTGTTTCCTTCCACATAATATGGGTTTCTCTTCAGCTTCGCTTGTATCAAATTAACCGACTGTGGTTTTAACGTCGTTGTCATTTTAACTCTAACTAGTGCTGATATATGCATGTCTTCTTCCATATCTATATAGACGTCCCTGAATTTTAATTTATGTAAATCATAGAAAAGTCTTACTCCATTTTTTATTAAAAAATCTCTTCCTATTAACATGTTTCTATTTAAACCCTTCACTACATGAAAAAGGTGTCTTATGTTGATCCCTCCTAACTTAAAATTTATCATTGTTTGTCCAATTACTTGTAAATTCTGTCCAGTAACAGAGTGTAAATTATTATGACTCTTAAATACTCTACAATTTCTTACTATTTTGTATAGAAAACTTTCTTTTACTACACTAACCTGAGCTCCCGAATCAATTAATGTACGAACTCTATACTTTCCTATTTCTATTATACAAGAGCTATAATCTGTTTTATCTTCTATAAATTTCTTGACTTCATCTAGTTGAAAATATTCTCTGTTCGACCTATTATACCTGTTATTAACATATTCTCTAACCCTTGGGACCTTATTATTTACCCTCCTATCATAGGTCCTGTCTAATAGGTAGGGCGCCGATTTTCCTGTGTTCTTGTACCTGTAAAATTCCTGTGTCCATCTACCACATTCCTACTCACCCTATTATTGTCATGTCTACCCTGTGTATTCGACTGGACACGCCTGTTATTACAAAAACGAGAAACATGTCCCCGTTGACCACAAACCCAACAGACAATATTTGTACTATTTGTGTTGACTACTGTTTCTCTTGTAGGGTATCTCATATTTCTTCTTTCCTCGTTATCATATCTATTTCTACCTTGTAACGTCTGTATTCCTCCTCTCCTATTCCATCCGAATCTTGTTTGTCCTATTTCCATAGGTTCCTCAACTCTGTCGTCTCGATTACTTCCCACTTCTCGTCCTGTTCTTAATCTAAACCTACGTCTCAAATTTTCCTCTTGTACCGCGATATCCACCGCTTGTGATAACCTCTCAGGGTTTTCCCTCATCAACTTAAGTTTCAAACCATCGGATTTTATGCCATCTACAAAAATCCCTACTAACATCCTTTCCACCTCCTCTCCTCGTACATTCTGTCCTAAGAATGCTTCTTCAGCCAGGTTAATCAATCTATCGCTGAAGAATTGTACCGTCTCTCCGTTATTTTGTTTAGCCTGCCTCAACACCGAAAATGCATGTTGTGGATCCGTTATTTCTGCATATTTCCTTGCTAGGTCTTCTTTGAATTGTTCCCATGTCTCATCTACTCTAGCCTCTAACTTTCTTCTTATATGATCCGAAACCGGTTCCGTTGCCGTCTGATAAGCCAGTCTCATTTTTTCTTCATCTGTTGCTGAGATTAAATAGGCATATTTTTCTATGGAAGTGACCCATTTCTTAAAGTCTCTGGCTTGTCCACTAAACTTCACAATTTCTGTTGCCATCCCTTGTTGTTTAATCACCATATTAAGTCGGCCTACTGCTGTTCCCACGCCTGTCAAAACCTGTGCTAAGGTGTCCTGTTCCGCCATGCTGAAATATACTGAAACAAAGCAAGCAAAGAACCACACAACTTCAACTTCTTAATTTAAGGAATACACTCACTTG
>JACEFZ010014262.1:45000-60000 GCA_014155875.1 Cepaea nemoralis
CTCTATGTTGAGTTCTAATATGTTTTGTCTCATACATCTCTGTGTTGAGTTCTAATATGTAATGTCTCATACATCCCTTTGTTGAGTTCTTATATTTAATGTCTCATACATCTCTGTGTTGAGTTCTAAAATGTAATGTCTCATACATCTCTATGTTGAGTTCTAATATGTAATGTCTATGGTTTAGTTCTAATATGTAATATCGCATACATCTCTATGCTGAGTTCTTATATTTAATGTCTCATACATCTCTATGGTGTGGTCTAATATGTAATGGCTCATGCATCTCTACGTTGAGTTCTAATATGTAATGGCTCATGCAGCTCTACGTTGAGTTCTAATATGTAATGTCTCATACATCTCTGTGTTAAGGTCTAATATGGTTTGTCTCATACATCTCTATGTTGAGTTCTAATATGTAATGTCTTATACATCTCTATGTTGAGTTCTAATATGTAATGTCTATGGTTTAGGTTCTAATATGTAATGTCTCATACATCTCTATGTTGAGTTCTAATATGTAATGTCTCATACATCTCTATGTTGAGTTCTAATATGTAATGTCTCATACATCTCTGTGTTGAGTTCTAATATGTAATGTCTCATACATCTCTATGTTGAGTTCTAATATGTAATGTCTCATACATCTCTATGTTGAGTTCTAATATGTAATGTCTCATACATCTCTGTGTTGAGTTCTAATATGTAATGTCTCATACATCTCTATGTTGAGTTCTAATATGTAATGTCTCATACATCTCTATGTTGAGTTCTAATATGTAATGTCTATGGTTTAGTTCAAATATGTAATGTCGCATACATCTCTATGCTGATTACTTATATTTAATGTCTCATACATCTCTATGTTGAGTTCTAATATGTAATGTCTATGGTTTAGTTCTAATATGTAATGTCTCATACATCTCTATGCTGAGTTCTTATATTTAATGTCTCATACATCTCTATGTTGTGGTCTAATATGTAATGTCTCATACATCTCTGTGTTGAGTTCTAATATGTTTTGTCTCATACATCTCTATGTTGAGTTCTAATATGTTTTGTCTCATACATCTCTGTGTTGAGTTCTAATATGTAATGTCTCATACATCCCTTTGTTGAGTTCTTATATTTAATGTCTCATACATCTCTGTGTTGAGTTCTAATATGTAATGTCTCATACATCGCTATGGTTGAGTTCTAATATGTAATGTCTATGGTTTAGTTCTAATATGTAATATCGCATACATCTCTATGCTGAGTTCTTATATTTAATGTCTCATACATCTCTATGGTGTGGTCTAATATGTAATGGCTCATGCATCTCTACGTTGAGTTTCTAATATTAATGCTCAATGCATCTCTAGCGTGAGATTTCTAATATGTAAGGTCTCATACATCTCTGTGTTAAGGTCTAATATGGTTTGTCCTCATACATCTCTATGTTGATTCTAATATGTAATGTCTCATACATCTCTATGTTGAGTTCTAATATGTAATGTCTATGGTTTAGGTCTAATATGTAATGTCTCATACATCTCTATGTTGAGTTCTAATATGTAATGTCTCATACATCTCTATGTTGAGTTCTAATATGTAATGTCTCATACAGTCTCTGTGTTGAGTTCTAATATGTAATGTCTCATACATCTCTATGTTGAGTTCTAATATGTAAATGTCTCATACATCTCTAGTGTTGAGTTTCTAATATGTAATGTCTCATACATCTCTATGTTGAGTTCTAATATGTAATGTCTCATACATCTCTGTGTTGAGTTCTAATATGTAATGTCTCATACATCTCTATGTTGAGTTCTAATATGTAATGTCTCATACATCTCTATGTTGAGTTCTAATATGTAATGTCTATGGTTTAGTTCAAATATGTAATGTCGCATACATCTCTATGCTGAGTTCTTATATTTAATATCTCATACATCTCTATGTTGTGGTCTAATATGTAATCGCTCATGCATCTCTACGTTGAGTTCTAATATGTAATGTCTCATACATCTCTGTGTTAAGTTCTAATATGGTTTGTCTCATACATCTCTATGTTGAGTTCTAATATGTAATGTCTCATACATCTCTATGTTGAGTTCTAATATGTAATGTCTCATACATCTCTATGTTGAGTTCTAATATGTAATGTCTATGGTTTAGTTCTAATATGTAATGTCTCATACATCCCTTTGTTGAGTTCTTATATTTAATGACTCATACATCTCTGTGTTGAGTTCTAATATGTAATGTCTCATACATCTCTATGTTGAGTTCTAATATGTAATGTCTATGGTTTAGTTCTAATATGTAATATCGCATACATCTCTATGCTGAGTTCTTATATTTAATGTCTCATACATCTCTGTGTTAAGGTCTAATATGTAATGGCTCATGCATCTCTACGTTGAGTTCTAATATGTAATGGCTCATGCATCTCTACGTTGAGTTCTAATATGTAATGTCTCATACATCCCTTTGTTGAGTTCTTATATTTAATGTCTCATACATCTCTGTGTTGAGTTCTAATATGTAATGTCTCATACATCTCTATGTTGAGTTCTAATATGTAATGTCTATGGTTTAGTTCTAATATGTAATATCGCATACATCTCTATGCTGAGTTCTTATATTTAATGTCTCATACATCTCTGTGTTAAGGTCTAATATGGTTTGTCTCATACATCTCTATGTTGAGTTCTAATATGTAATGTCTCATACATCTCTATGTTGAGTTCTAATATGTAATGTCTATGGTTTAGTTCTAATATTTAATGTCTCATACATCTCTATGTTGAGTTCTAATATGTAATGTCTATGGTTTAGTTCTAATATGTAATGTCTCATACATCTCTGTGTTGAGTTCTAATATGTAATGTCTCATACATCCCTTTGTTGAGTTCTTATATTTAATGTCTCATACATCTCTGTGTTGAGTTCTGATATGTAATGTCTCATACATCCCTTTGTTGAGTTCTTATATTTAATGTCTCATACATCTCTTTGTTGAGTTCTAATATGTAATGTCTCATACATCTCTTTGTTGAGTTCTTATATGTAATGTCTCATTCATCTCTATAATGCATGTCCTTTTACGGGACATTCCGATCAACTCCAGCCCCAGATATATTGACTAGCTAATTTTACGTTCAGTAGTTTGCCATTGCTTTCGGTACGAGAAGCTAATACGTAAATCTGTCTGACCTATGTAAGTAACCAACCCACTACCTCGCAGTCAGAGCAAAGGGTCGCCCCATTATGCTTCTCTCATATGCCAGTGAATATCATACAAAATGCTATTCACTGCCCCATGTGAACAGTGGAGCAGACAGGAGTCTCGGCAATCCAACCGCCTACACAGGTATACTATGTATGTATCAAGATAAAAGCAAACAAAGTGAAAGAGACATAGATGCACCCGGGTCTCCAAAGATTTTCATCCTGACGGAATCAACAATGTGGAGCTTACAGAGAGAAGTAAACAAAAACCAGTGAAACATGATTCAAGACACCGGCGCTGCTAAGACGTACGTTAATAAACCTCAGAATAGTACTATTAGTAAATCAGGTGTCTTGAATCCACATGGCAAAAGAAACAGAGGAAGACCTAAAACACAAGGAGATAAAAAGTATGAATAGAAATGAATAATTCGGGGAGGATATGGGGTAGCTAATAATAGGACGGCTTGTTGTTGGTTTGTTGAAGACCTGTACCCTTAAGGTAGATGAAATACGAAAAACAAGACTTACACGTCTGTGAACGTATAAATTATTATTCCAAAGCACAATCATTTGTGCCAGCGAAAAATATACATTGAGTTCGCTATTTAATCCGTAAACGTAAAAGTACAACAAACAATAAATACAGCCTGCTCATTAAATAAATATTATTGTTAGATATCGTCTATTGAGTGAAATCACATATTTATAGATCTAAGTAAGTAATCACAATTTACATTTAAAGTAATCGCAGCACCCAAAATAGGTAATTGCATCTTAAAAACGTCATTCACTCTTAATTTTAAAATACTTCTCTCACCAAAAAGCCTTCACAATTACTACATCTTTATTACGTTGTCTTCTGTCCCTTACTGCTGTAACGTCAATTTTGTTTGTATCCCTTGATTACATGGCATGAACTCTCCTTGACGTCGTTCATAATGAAAACATTTTGTGTAGACGTGATGTTCTAAGTATCTGAAAAGAAGGTCAGTTTTTAAAATTCCAATTCGGCACAGCTTCAGATCGACCCCATGACCAACAGGTCAGTAGGCGAGTGTCTAGCCACTAAGCTACCGCGGCTCCCATCTCTGTGAGTAGTTTTCCCATACTCTATCAGTATAACTCAAATTAAAATCACGTCTCCCATTAAGATAATACTGATTCGTTTCTGCCCAGCATCGTCACTGTGGAGTAGCTGGAAATGAGAGAGCTTATCGACTAGCTGATCGAGTAGCTAGGAAGGGGCCACAGAATATATATATATATATCTTCTTCTTCAGCGTTCCGAGCCATTGAGGTTCTTTGCTGCAGATACAATACGTCTCCATTCGTCTCTCTGGTGGACCTTCTCTTGCCAGTCGTTGATTCCAAGGGCTTGTAGGTCTGTATATATATATATATATATATATATATATATATATATATATATATATATATATATATATATATATATCTATATCTGTATATATATATATATATATATATATATATATATATATATATATATATATATATATATATATATATATATATATATATATATCTATAAAACAAAGTGTATGTATGTAAATATGTAAATATGTATGTCCTTTATTTGTTCGCGAACGGCCCATCCGATTGAGATGAAATTTTCTACACAGCCTTCCTTTCATTCCAGAGCTGCCAACTGTCATAGTTTTTTTTTCTTCTTCCTCCTCCTCCCTCCTCCCCCTCCCAAAATACGTACGTAAATATATGATGATGATGATGAAAGAATCCCCGAACCAAAACGCTAGGGAAAGGGAAGAAAATGACGTGACTACACAGAATCGTCACACGGCAATCATCATCATCAAGTGCCGTGCCGGCTGGCGTAGGCGTTCATGGCTCTCCGTAGATCTCAGTCTTTGGTTTTTTGGATCAACTCTGCTGCTGATATTCCTCCATGCCACGGCAATATCAATAACAATTCATCTTTTTATGTGTAAGGAAGTTATCTACAGTCGTGTAGAAGGGAAGAACTAGACGAGTATGAATTCGGAATGGCGAACTCTCTCCTCCTCTCTTCTCCTCCCTCTACCTCCTCCCTCCACCCTTCTCCTCTTCCTCCTCCCTCTCATCCCTCTCCCTCCTCCCTCCTCTTTCTCCCTCTTCCTTCTCCCTCTTCCTCTCCCCTCCTCCTCCATCCTCCTCCCTCCTACTCCCTCCGCCTCCTCCCTCATCTTCCCTCCTCCTCCCTCTCCCTCCTCATCCCTCCTCCTCCTCCTGCATCCCTCCTCCTCCTCCTGCCTCCTTCTCCCTCATCATCCTCCCTCCTCTTTCTCCCTTCTTCTCCCTCTTCCCTCTTCCTCCTCCTACCTCCTCCCTCCTCCTCCCTCTACCTCCTCCTCCTCCCTCCACCCTCCTCCTCCCTTCTCCTCCTCTTCCTCCTCCCTTTCCTTCCTCCTCCTCCTCCCTCTACCTCCTCCTCCCCCTACCTCTTTCCTCCTCCCTCCTCCTCCTCTTCCACCTCCCTTTCCTTCCTCCCCTCCTCATTCTCCCTCCTTCCTCTCCCTCCTTCCTCCTCCTCCTTCCTTCTTCTCCCTCTGCCTCCTCCCTCCTCCTCTCCCCTCCTCTCCCCTCCTCCTCCCTCCTCCTCCTTCTCCCTTCTTCTCCTCCTCTCCCCTCCTCCTCCTACCCTCTTCCTCTTCCCCTTCTCCCTCTCCCTCCGCGATCCTCCTCCTACCTCTTCCTCCTCCTCCCTCTTCCTCCTCCTTCCTCTTTGTCCTCCTCCCTCTTCCTCCCTCTCCCTCCTCCATCCTCCTCCCTCTTCCTCCTCCTTCTTCCTCCTCCTTCCTCCTCCTCCCTCCTCCTCCCTCTTCCTCCTCCTCCTACCTCCTCTCTCTCTCCTCCTCCCTCCTCCCTTTTCCTCCCTCCTCCTCCTCCCTCTACCTCCTCCCTCCTCCTCTCCACTCTTCCTCCTACCCTCTTCCTCTTCCCCTCCCCCTCCTCCCTATCCCTCCTCCTCCCTTCACATTCCTAGTCCTCCCTCTTCCTCCTCCTCCCTCCTTTCCCTCCTCCTCCTTCTTCCTCCCTCCTCCTCCTCCCTCCTCCCCCTGCTCCTTCCTCCTCCTCCCTCTCCTCCTCCTCCTCCCTCCTCCTCCCTCTACCTCCTCCCTCCTCCTCCCTTCACATTCCTCCTCCTCCTCCTCCTCCCTCCTCCTCCCTTCACATTCCTCCTCCTCCCTCTTCCTCCTCCTCCGTCCTCCTCATCCCTCCTCCTCCCTTCTCCTCCTCCCTCCTCCTCCCTATCCCTCCTCCTCCCTTCACATTCCTCCTCCTCCCTCTTCCTCCTCATCCCTCCTTCTCCCTCCTCCTCCTTCTTCCTCCCTCCTCCTCCTCCTCCCTCCTCCCCCTCCTCCTTCCTCCCCCTCCTCCTTCCTCCTCCTCCCTCTCCTCCTCCTCACTCCTCCTCCTCCCTCTACCTCCTCCCTCCTCCTCCCTTCACATTCTTCCTCCTCCTCCCTCCTCCTCATCCCTCCTCCTCCCTCCTCCTCCTCCTCCTCCTCCTCCCTCCTCCTCACCACTCCTCCTCCCTCCTCCTCCTTCTTCCTCCCTCCTCCTCACTCCTCCTCACATTCCTCCTCCTCCTCCTCCCTCCTCCTCCCTTCACATTCCTCCTCCTCCTCCCTCCTCCTCATCCCTCCTCCTCCCTCCTCCTCCTCCCTCCTCCTCCCTCCTCCTCCCTCCTCCTCACCACTCCTCCTCCCTCCTCCTCCTTCTTCCTCCCTCCTCCTCACTCCCCCCCTCCTCCTTCCTCCTCCTCCCTCTCCGCCTCCTCCCTCCTCCTCCTCCCTTCACATTCCTCCTCCTCCTCCCTCCTCCTCATCCCTCCTCCTCCCTCCTCCTCCTCTCTCCTCCTCCCTCCTCCTCCCTCCTCCTCACCACTCCTCCTCCCTCCTCCTCCTTCTTCCTCCCTCCTCCTCACTCCTCCCCCTCCTCCTTCCTCCTCCTCCCTCTCCGCCTCCTCCCTCCTCCTCCTCCCTCCTCCTCCCTCTACCTCCTCCTCCTCCCTCCTCCTCCCTCTACCTCCTCCCCCTCCTCCCTTCACATTCCTCCTCCTTCCTCTTCCTCCTCCTCCCTCCTCCTCCTCTCTCCGCCTCCCTCCTCCTCCTCCTCCCTCTACCTCCTCCCTCCTCCTCCCTTCACATTCGTCCTCCCTCCTCCTCCTCCCCTCCTCCTCTTCCCTCCTCCTCCTCCCCCTCCTTCTCCTCCTTCTCCCTCTTCCTCCTCCCTCTTCCTTCTCCCTCCGCCTCCTCCCTCCTCCTACTCTCTCCTCCTCCTCCCTCCTCCTCCCTCTCCCTCCTCCTCCCTCTCCTCCTCCTGCTCCCTTCTCCTCCTGCGTTCTCCTCCTCCCTCCTTCTCCCTCCTCCTCCCTCTTCCTCCTCCCTCCTCCTCGCCTCCTCCTCCACCCTACTCCTCCCTCCTCCTCCTAATCCCTCCTCCTCCCTCCTATTCCTCCCTACTCCTCCTGTCTCCTCCTCCTCCTCCCTCCTCTTCCCTCCTCCACCTCCCTCTTCCTCCTCCCTCCTACATTTACCCAAGACAGACAGACAGTCAGACAGATAGTCGGGAACGGGATCTTATATGACTACTTATATAATTTAAATGAGATGCTCTCCACCATGGGCTGGGCCGGGTCAGACAGACAGACAGACAGATAGATAGATAGACAGACAGACAGACAGACAGACAGACAGACAGACAGACAGACAGACAGACAGACAGACAGACAGACAGACAGACAGACAGACAGACAGTCGGGAACGGGAACTTATATGACTACTTATATGAATTAAATGAGATGCTCCCCACCAGGAGTTGGGCGATGCCGGGCCGGGTCAGACAGACAGACAGATAGATAGTCGGAACGGGAACTTATATGACTACTTATATGAATTAAATGAGATGCTCCCCATCAGAGTCTGGGCGAAGACGGGCCGGGTCAGACAGACAGACAGACAGACAGACAGACAGACAGACAGACAGACAGACAGATAGACAGACAGACAGACAGACAGACAGACAGATAGTCGGTAACGGGAACGAGAACTTATATGACTACTTATATGAATTAAATGAGATGCTCCCCACCAGAGTCTGGGCGAAGCCGGGCCGGGTCAGCTAGTATATATATATATATATATATATATATATATATATATGTATATATATATATATATATATATATATATATATATATATATATATATACGCCCGTTACATACAACTAAATTTGCGTATATTTTAACATGTCCCTTTTACATAAATAAGGCACAATGAACATATGGAGCTGGGCCCATAATTTTATAAATAAAACACACTAAGTGGGTGATGTGGTCGGAGTGTATGGGATTTATTATTAATAAAATACTGCAAAACAATAAGAAAACCGGAGAACAGCAAAACTAGAAAGTCTTTTGAATGGAATCCACATAGAAAAATAATTAGTAGTCAACCCCAGAATGTTTCGGCTGTTTATGATTTCTTGGCAAGTTTAAGATCAGTAGTTTGCCATTGCTTTCAAATCGGCAGGCACTCATACTATTGTATGAAAATAAACGCAAGGCAGTCTGCTGCCAAATTGTCTGCAGCATAGATTCGATCGCAGTATGCGGGATTACAAATTGCATCCGTAACGCCTTCGCCACAGAGACAGCGACATAAAGTGAGGACGACCTACACATCCAGAGTGCAGAGGAATAGAACAATAAATGAATAATTAGATGAGGACATGGAAGGAGCTGCATGAATTAGATAAAGACAGCTTGTAGTGAGCTAATCCAGGGCCCATGTCTCTATGGCATGTATAGGGAGAAATACAAATAAGGGCAAGGCGGAAGGAGGACATGTTAGGAAAACTACATCACATACGTATGCAAGGACTTTGGGATACAAGAGTATGCTGGGCTGAATAGAGTTGCTGAGAACAGGAGACAGTGAAGGGACATAATGGGGAAACTCTTGTACCTGTCTTCGGAATTATTAACATAATGAATGATGACTGAATATTACACACATTTCGTGAAACTGTGTAATTCATGATATTAATCAACTTTCTCACATTCCGAAATTGGCTAAGCAAGAGAAGAGATCAGTGCACGAACATTTGCCTATAACGTGAACTGATCACGTTCGTCAACTGGGATCAAGTTATACATGATCTGAATTTACTAGTAATTTGTTTTAGTCCCGGCTCAAACGGCAATGTTCCCTTGTGTCTTTCACTCAGTCCAGTCTCTACAAAAGCTAACTTGCCTATTTCCATATACACCTGCGGTACCTAATATGATATTAGCTGATCAATGGTTAAGGCATTTTGGAGAGGGTTGCTGTAAATGGAGGGTTGTCTTTTAATGTTGAGGTTTACGACTGTATGTCAGGGCAGAGAAATGACCACGAGTGATTATATACATAGAAGAAAGAAACAAACGGCTTTCTTTGAAGAGAGGCATTGGAGAACATCGGTACAACTGGAAAGATGAAGAAGAAGAGAGGCAGAGGCAGACCAAGAGAATTGATGCTTGATGGACTGAGGCAGTTGCATGGAGGAATGTCATCAGCAATAGTTAATCCACAACACCAAGGACAGCGATCTGTGGAGAGACATGCACGCCTGCGCCAGCTTGCATGGCACTTGGTGATGATGATTTTATATATATATATATATATATATATATATATATATATATATATATATTATATATATATATTATATATATATATATATATATATCCACTGAAGTATCAATTAGCAGTTTAATTAATATTACAAATTCTCCCAGAATTTATATTTCTCCTACCGCGATCTGATCTGTTTCCAGCTGTTCGTCATATTTGTTGTTTTTCAAATACTTGATGGCGCATTTACGCCATTGTGTAATATAGGAGTACATTCTAAATTACTTTCTCTCTTAATTCTGCTCTAACGTCATCATGTGACTCTTATGTATTCATCCATCTTTTTATCATAGCACTTTCTTCCCTTAAATCATTTCCTGACCTAGATTTCAAACATGCTGTGATTAATCTTATTTTACTGCCTGTCAAATTACTCATTACGTCTGTGCATAATTTTTGTTTGGGGTATCATTAATATCCATTCATCATGTGCCATGTCATAATACACATAATCAGATACAAGATAAACTTCTAACACTTGATGAAAGGCAGCAAGAATCAGGTCTAAAAATACATAGAGGAAAGACAAAGATAGCTAGGTTAAACCAAGCAAATAATAACCCAATGTCCTGTAGCAAACTGCACTTCCATAGGCGAAACAATTCATGTATTTAGGAAGCATTGTAGACAAATATGGGGGAATAGATAGAGTTAAAAAAATAAGAAAAGAACAGGCAAGAGGAGAAACTTTCATAGCACTAGCACATTTGTGGAAGGCAACGGGGGTTAACATGAGCCCCAAACTTATAATTTGTAACTCCAGAATTAAATCGGTACCACTGTATGGAGCAGACACATCGAAAGCAACTAACAGAATTGCTAATAGCCTACAGACATTCAATAATTGGCGTCTGCCCAGAATCCATCCATCATGTGCCATGCCGGTAAGCGTGGGCGGTCATGTTTTGCCATCTCACTCGATCACCAGAGTCGTGGATCAGCTCCATGTTTCTGTCTCGACCATGCCACGAGGCCAAGCCATCCAGGTATTTGCTCCTAGGTCTTCCTCTTGGTCTGTTCCCTTCGATCTTACCAGAATAGCGCAGAATAGTGGGCAGAATGATCAACGTAGAGCTCATAGAGAGAACTAAACGAATTCAATTGAATCAAGAGGTGAGGAAAAGAATCTGGCTCTGGATAGGACACACACTGAGTAAACCCGTAGGCAGTATAACTAGACACTCTCGTTTGGAACCTACAAATTAAACGAAATAGTGGAAGACCTAAAACACATTTTTTGGCCATGTTATGAGAAGAAATAAATGGAGAACTTGGTAACAACTGACAAGATCGCGTTGAATGCAGAGAAGTAAATACCTGAATGGTTTGGCCACGTGGCATGGTTAAGACAAGAACTCTGAGCTGATCCTCGACTCTGGTGATCGAGTGAAATGGCGGAAGCAGAACATGACCGCCTACGCTTATCGGCATGGTAAATGATGATGATGATGATGATAATGATGATGATGATGATGAAAACTTACTGTGAAGAGAATAGCAGACAGAGATGAATAATAGGGGGGGGGGGGGGGGGGAGAGACATAAGGTAACTGCAGGACATTTAAAAAATAGAACGGCTTGGCGTGGGTTGACTATGGGCATATTCCCCATCTAGGCCAGAGGATAGAAGAACACCATAATTATTCATCTACACATGCATACGTTTTCTGCAGTTACCGTAGTGGACAATTTAGTGTCGAATTTGTGACAATGATGGCAGGTGAAAAATGTCCGACACGTAGCTAACCTTGTGCAAATGGGAACTTAAGCATGCACTCTGTTCGACCTCTGTTAGGGAACTATGTTTGACCACTCATGGGGGTAGTCTGTTCGACCTCTTTTGGATAGTGCAGCACTCTATACTATTTCTCTTGGAGCACTCTGTTCATCCATTGTTGGGCGCTCTTTTCGAACTATCTTGGAGCACTCTGTTCAACCTCTATTTGGAGCACTCTGTTCGACTTCTGTTGGAGCACGGTGTTCAATCTCTGTTGGAGCATTCTGTTCATCCTTTGTTAGGCGCTCTGTTCGACCTCTGTTGGAGCACTCTGTTCAACTTCTGTTTGGGGCACTCTGTTCGACCTCTGTTGGGGCACTCTGTTCAACCTCTGTTTGGGGCACTCTGTTCGACCTCTGTTGGATCACTCTGTTAGACCTCTGTTGGATCACTCTGTTAGACCTCTGTTGGAGCTCTCTTTTCGACCTCTGTTGGAGCACTCTGTTAGACCTCTGTTGGAGGTACTCTGTTAGACCTATGTTGGAGCACTCTGTTCAACCTCTGTTGCAGCACTATGTTTGATCTCTGTTGGAGCATTCTGTTCTACTTCTGTTTGAGCACTCTGTTCGATCTCTGTTAGAGCACTCTCTTTGATTTCTGTTGGATCACTCTGTACGACCTCCTTTGGAGCACTCTGTTTGGTCTCTGTTGGAGCATTTTGCTCAACGTCTGTTACAATACTTTCTAATCGCGTCTATTCAAATTGTCATTTCACATTTGAATTATTTCAGATGTAATTAGCTTTGTCTCTTATGATTTAGACAGCATCGAAGTTTATCACTTTTAGCTATATAGCATAATTTTTTTTTCTCGCATATCCTATTTACAGGACATCGCTGTCAACACCTGCATTTTACCGCTGTTGTTCATGTCTTGGCATGATTACGCTCAGTAATTTGCCATTGCTTTCTGAGCGACCGGCTCATATACCCTCGTAGGTAACCAACGCGACGCGATCCGCTACCAAATCTCGCGCAGCTGCGTTACCCTAAGTTGACATACGGGATTACGGAGAAAGTCAATAATCCCTTATATAGCTTAATAGTCATATTAAATGTACCCGTGCTGGCACATCTACGTTCCGTAAACGTATAGTAATGAGAGCTCATTATCGCTGTATGCTAGACATTTTTGCACAGTTTACAAAATGGGTTGCATAGTTTACAAATGGGCAAATCTTTATATATTCCTGCGATCAAGAAAAGTTTACCGTACAATGATACAACATGAAAAGAAATGACAATAAAAAAGGGTAGCTGCATGTGGTTTACAGAACGTCGCAATCAATCTCAGCATTTGTTGGCTGTTGGTGATTTCCTAGGCAATGTTACTTTCAGTAATTAGCCATTGCTTTTTGAAAGTCCGACGCTCAAATAATGATTAAAATCTACACGAATAGAACTGCTATCAAACAGCCTACTGCTTACTTCAAACCCTCAGTATGTGTATCAACTTCAAACCTTCAGTATGTGGAGATTGTGAAACAAACTGACAGTAGCGGATTTAAAATATAAAGCTAACATACTGGACTACATGTCATTACGTGAGCATGTTAGCCGCGTATTCAACCAGCTAGTTAGCCACTGGGGTTGCCAGCATCGCTACACTTTCAGCATCTGCTATGTCGGATTGTCGATGTGGCTTCTGTCAACTAGCAGTCAGCTCAACCAGATTGAGCCGAGTGAAGAACCGATTAGACAGCACTCGCGACACACCTTTTGCGGTCCGACACCATCTTCAACAACCAGTGAAGATTCTCAATACTAATGTTACTAGCTGCAGTGTGATTATGTGTCCGTCAGTCCTTTTCGTAGCGTGCTGTGTATTGGCCAGGCCCTCTGGTCACTCGTCCACACCATTATTCCAGGCCTGGATGATTTGTCAACTAATAGTAAACAAATGTACCTCAAAAATTTCCTGCTATAGATCTATGATGCGATAGCACCATAACACTTTGTAGGCCTGAGGGCGTAGAGGAATAGGTGGGCAATCATTCCCTCACTTTGACAAGCGACGAGCTCAGGTGGCAAACTCGCGTCCGTCTTTGTTCATGGCATCACCAATGCATTTCATTAACATCGCTAGCGCGGCGGCTAGTAATCAGAACACACACAAGTTCGAGAACTGCACCCACACTCGAGTATGTAACATAGGGGAACCCCCACAATACGCCACTTACACCCAAGAAACTTGTCTGTTATGTAAATATCAACGTCACACAACGGCCGTCGATTTCCTGTCACTCCTCACCTTATATGCCTATTAATCTGCTTCATTGCTTTTCTCTCCTTCATTCTGTCTCAATTCTTTTCCTTTCTCTGCATTTTTATCACCCTCTTTGTCTTTTAGACATATCATCAATCAACGCTTTTTTGTCTTGTCCTGTACACTTTATTCTCGTCTCCATATCTATTCCAATCAGTCATGATCCCACTTCCCACCCAGAGTGCGTTCTCGATAACTTTCTCTTGAAAATTCTCCGTGCGAAGAAAAATTCCATTGCATTTTTATTATGAAAGTAGCATTAGCTATACTTGATCACTGAAATTTCGTCTTCTTCTTGCGAATTGTATAGCCCCGAGGATCATAGGCTCTCAACTGTATCATGTCAGTGCCAGGCTGTCCTGTGCTGTCTCTTATAGTTCGTTCCACGACATTCCCCACATTGCTCATCTCTGGCTACTTGTTCCCGTTTCATTATTCTTTTAGAAGAGCTTCCTTGTATTTTCCACTTCTTTATGAATACATATTAGTAGATAGTTGGATTTTGCAGTTTACTTTGTCTAAAAAGAACACTCTACAAATCGCAATCCTTCTATGCTACCAATGTCAAGCATAGAAAATGACAGAAAAAGAGAAAAGACTTTGCACCAACAGAAAATAGATGCCATAAGGCAAACCCAACCCATTGGACAAATGGCACCAATACTAAAGAACAAACATGTATCAATAACTACTAAGAAGGCACTTTACAGCACAATCTTGCTACCCACTCTATGCTATCAATTCCAAACCTTGAAAATGACAACAACAAAAAAGAGAAAAGAAAAATCACAACAACAGAAATGAGATTCCTGAGAAGAATCCTCAACATATCAAGAAGAGATAAGATCAGAAATGAAGAAATCAGGACTAAAGTGGGGGTTAAAGCAGCACTAGATTTTATTAGAAAGCAGCAAATCAAATGGTTTGGCCATGCAAGTAGGTTACTATTTAACAGTATACCACAACAAGCAATGATGTACAGACCAGATGGAAACAGAGGAAAAGGCCGACCACGTAAACGTTGGACGGAGGGAATAGCA
>JACEFZ010014262.1:65000-67500 GCA_014155875.1 Cepaea nemoralis
TTCTATTAGCGACTTATAGTTTTAATGAGTTAACTCTAGAGAAAGACGTAGTTCTGCCGGAGATACCAGCCCGCAATTGTGTACTGAGCAGGCATAAGAAAATATCTTATATAATGTTTGGGACGACCCTTACGCAACTATATTCATTGTAAAACATCAAAGACGCAAAAAAAAAAAAAAAAAACTAAAGCAATCAATGACAATTACGTGTAGAAAAAAGAATTGAAGATTATAGACATGGATATTAAATATAAAAATGACGGACAGAAAACAAAATGACGATTACAGACTGGAACAATACACAAGGACATTAAGTTTAGACAAAAGAATGAAGATTACAGACTGGAACACTATACATCACAACGCAATGTAGAAAATAAAATAAAGATTAGAGATTAGATCACTATAAATGAAAATGGAGGGTAGAAAACAAATTGAAAGTTACAGACTAGTACACTATATGAAGTATATATGGAATATAGAAAACAGACTGAATATTACAGACAAGAATACTGTATGAAGTATACAAGAAGTATAGATAACAGACTGACTATTACAGATTAGAACACTATATGAAGTATGCCTGAAGTATAGAAAATAGATTGAATATTACAGACTAGAACACTATAATAACACGTGATATGCATATTGAAAAATATGTGTGTTAGTGGTTGTGTATATAAAAACACGCACGCACGCATGCACGCACGCGCGCACACACACACACACACACACACACACACATATATATATATATATGTGTGTATGTGAGTGTGTGTGTGTGTGTGTTCGTACGATTCATTTATCAATGAATAGGAGAAGTATGATTAAATACGAGAATAATGTAATTTATAGTACCTGTAAACCTATAATTAGAAGAAAAGAATACGAAGATAATAGTAATTGTTTTGTGACTTTCACACACTAATATTTTTTAAACAAACGGGTGCATCACGCAATCACAAAGAGACATCTGGGGTTATTCACTATCTTCATCTTGGAGTTATATCTATGAATTTGCCCGTAGTGCAATGACGTCGATTCGGTTAGAAAATTAAAGAGATAAACAGAAACCCCCTCCCACCAAAGGGAGAAATAAACTCAAATATTTATTTGGAACTTGAGACGGGCAGAATCATAAAATGAAGGAAGAAGTCGCGAGAACCAACAATCAGAGAGACTGAAAACCTCAGATGTGGTGAGCCAAGTCTTACATCAACAAAGAAAGGCCGACTAAAGTGCAGAACAAAAAGAACTACATTTGCTGCACCACTGGTATCTAGGATACTCCACAGACTCAAACGACCAGCGAGTGGCTAAATAAATATCTTCTGGGTAATAGCTTCAAATGGTCTGGGTTCTAGGGGTTTTCAGACTCTGCGGTAAGAGGAACGCGAAATTGTGAATGTCGATTGGGGGGTATGTTATAATCACGAAGACTTGCGATTGTAAATGATTTTTTGAAAATACCTACGAAGTTGGAACTTCTTATAGATGCTTGCACAAAATTAAAACCTTAAGGACAACTCCTATGATCGTATGAAATAGGGTATGTAAATAGTTCTAGGCGCATTAATTTACACATGCAAGTTTGCGAAGATTCCTAGTAATCGGATCCTACAAGACGAAACCAATATTTCAGTTTGTTGAATGAAACGACCCAACTTCTGTGAACTCAACAAAGATATAGGCGAGTTTAGTGGTGCTTGACCTCAGCGAAAGCGAATTAAAATGACCTCTGGAAGCTGTGAATCTGATTGGTTGCCCCGCATCATGAGCTGAAGCCTGGGCAAACGGCACGTACATCGGGCATATATTCTAAGAAACTGCCACACAAGAAATGAGCCTACAATTGACATTATAATGTCGTTCAACTGGTGAATCTTAAGCTGTGCCACACACGTGACCACAAAAGGGGGCTGTGTCGCAACTGTTATAAATATAGGGTTTATTTTTGATGACTGGGGTTTAAGAAAATATTGCTGTTCCAAATATTGTATTCACCCTCTGTGAAGTTCATGCAACATAAAAGGTACATACAAAACTTTAACCGGCAATGTTTTAAAAAACCCCACAGCCATTAAAAATACACCCTGTATTTGTGTAGACATTTAAACTCAAAATCTTGACTATATTTTATAATCAAATAAATTATTTAATTAAGTGATTTGTAATAATTAATCGTTTAAGTGACTTCCCGTATCTGACAATGGCTGACATACAGTATTTTATTATTTAATTAGTTAGTTGCATATCCTACATAAAGTATTGCATAAAATGTGGGAGGGGAGATGTGTGAGGGGTTGGGGGAGGTGTGGAATATGCGGGTGGATGAAGGATGTATGTGAGGATGGGGGATGTGTGTTTGGCTGGGTCGTTGGGGTGTGTGTGGGTGGGAGGGTAGATGAGAGATGCATATTTTGATGGGTGGGTGGGTGATGTGTGGGTGTGAGTGGTTGATGGATGAATACGTGAGTGGGTTGATGTGTGTGAGAGATGA